>VMKM01000171.1:460000-525562 GCA_008360985.2 Macquaria ambigua | reverse complement strand
CCCCCCCCCCCACCCCCCACCCCACCCCTCCCCTCTTCCACAAAGACCCCAAACCCCTCAAAACCCCGTCAAAAAATCTCTCTGTGTGACAATGGGCGAATTAAGCTGGTTACTCACGGTGTATGAGCTTGCGTTTCTTTTGTTCAGAGTGAAGGAAGCTGCTCAAGTAGAAGATGATGGGCAGAAAGAGCATGAAGCTGGACACCGCGATGACAGGCACCGTCTCCTCGCGGGATAAGGAACAATTGAAGGTCTTACTCCACAGTCTGCGGGTCATATTCATCTGAAACCAAAGTGCCAGGAATGCAACATAAACTTCAGCTGACCACAGTTATAGGAAAGTGTTACTATTAATTTGACCCTCTTAGCTTTCTGTTCTCAAACACAGTATTCAGCGTAATTTGGTGCAGGGATTCTACATCTTGCGGTTCTTATTGACAAGGCAAGAGGAGGATTCACAAGTGTAATCCTGCAACCACAACAAACAGCTTTCAATCATTTTTAATGAGTAATTTTTGTTTTTCTGGGTTTTTCTAAAAAGATCCAAGCTCAGTTTTCCATTTTCGTCACATAACGTTAGGGGTTTTTCTTATCAACGCTCTCTAAGATGAAATCAGCAACACTGTAAGACTAAACTAAACCATGAAAAAGAAACATCTAATTTCATAAAATAATAAAGGCTTATGACAGCAAAAAAGGCATAAAGAAAATCACACTTCCTGTCTCTACACAAACCACTGACTAGCCATCAAGGGCTGCAAGATTTATATTTTCCTTCAGTTATTAATGAAATATTATTAATGTGTTTTGACAAAAAAATGTTGTTGGTTTCCTGTGTTGTAGCCTTCCTCAGTGGATGAAGTTGCTCAGTATAACACTATACTAAAAATTATTATACTATGCTATATATATAAAATACTATTTGTTTATTATACTATATTTATATACCATTACACTAGATATTATAGTTATTAGTAAAACTGTTACTATACATAGTACACTGAGCAAGTTCATCTGCTGAGGAAGGCCACAAGATGTGGTTGAAAGCTTCTGAAACAACACGTAAGTTGGACCTTGTGTTGTTTTCGAGGTCAGGGGTGATGGTACAACTGTTGGGCGTGACTCAAACATTTCCTGAACTCATTATCTTGTCAGCAGCTAAAAGTGGATGAAGTGTCTACAGATTCCTCTAGGGGGTGCAGCTTTCTCTCTTCCCAACTTAAAGAGGAGTCCTGACACACATACCGCATCCTCTATGTCAATACACATAGTCATATTCTTCTCCATGCGGCTGTACAGCTCATTCACGTTTTTGTAACTGTTCTTGCAATTTTTGCACAGCTCTGAATGGTTCCCCTGTGAAGAGAAAAGAACAACAGATATCATGGTTAGCGTCTGAACATAAACTCATAATAGATGGATGGACATCATCACCTAATTTATGGTGTATACCTGATACTTCTCAAAGCAGGTGAGAGTTTGGTTGAGGGTGGTAATGTAGTACAGCGTGTCATTGGTCAGGCTCTGGAATTCTTTGGTGATACAGTCTGCAGGAAAAGGAAATAGAAACAATCATCAGTTAGGTCTATTTATTGTATGGAAGTGGACAAATTCAATCAGATGCACAGTAGCATTTTGTGATGACGTCAATCACTTTCCCCTGTTTTATCCAAGATTTGAACCAGGTTTCAGTTATTTTGGTTTAACAATACAAACAATCATTACATCAGCACTGCCCACTCTAATTAAAGCGCCCTAGGCAAAACACTGAACCAAACTGAATGCTGCCTCTACTTGACCCTGCACTCTGTCCTCTGTGGTCTCATATGTGTGAGTCAGAAGTTCAAACAAAGGCACACATTCCCAATTACACAGATAATTCAGATATGTAGTTCAGAAACCCTTGAGGGTTTTAAATTCCTGCAGAGGACTTACTGTCACAGGCTGATGTGCTCCAAAGGTCCTCCAGGTTGCTGTACAGCTGATAAACCAGCATCAGCCGATCACTGCGCAGAAGGCTGTCCCTGCAGCTCGCATTACCAGGACCCAACTGAGGACACACAGGCACTTTATCATGCACTCGGTTACCTTCTATCTATACAGGTGTTACAGGTGTTAGTATTCCATTTTGACTAACAGATCAGTTTTTAAAAAAAGTTTTCCTCAGCTTGCTATTAATAGCAAGTAAAGCAGATGAGTTCGTGTTTCCTCATATTTGTCACCACCAGTCAGTCAGATCACAAGACTCGTGAGACAACTGCGCATCAACAAGGCCTTTCCACTTTAGGCAAGCAGACTGGAGGCAGTTTAATGCAAACTGAAACACAGAAAATTACGTAACGTTACCTTGTCTGATGATATGTTCATATAGATGTCCACGAGACTGCCATAGCTGGAGAAACAGTTCTGGCAAACTTTAACAGGTCGGGCAGCTGGCACCAAGCAGTTCACATAGGAGACGTACCGCTGTCCAAATATGTGAAGCAGATCGCTGCAGTAGTCACTGATCTCCAGGTCTTCAGGGAAAGAAGACAGCAGAGTAAGGGAGAAGATGGAATCAACAGCAGGCTTAAACACAGGCGAGTTAACCACAACAGAAGCAGCAGCAGCAGGGCTCGAAGACGGGATTTGTTTCAGTTTGTCCGCTGAATCTGAAACTATGAGGTTTACTCCGTCGCCAGACACAAGAGCGTAAATATTTAATACTAACAAAACAAAAAACGAACTGTTTTTGTAAAGAGACATGGTCGAAAACGGAGGTTAATGCATCTGTTCCTCTTCTTTCACTCTCAACAACCCGACTTCCTAGTTTTCGTCCAACATGATCATGTGACCGCCTGTAATCTCGCGAGAGCACGTCACTCCGGTATCAGATCAGCTCTACTGTAACTTCTCATTCTACATGAGAATAATTACATATTAAACAACATAAAATGTGACTTTTGGAGGCATATTTGAAGTATACAATATAACATTTGAAGTGTGCACTTATTGTATACTTTAATAGTACACTAAAATATAACGTTTGAAGTTTGAAAATAGTAACATCTTACTCTTTATTGGTTTACATTCATTTTACTGGTTCTATGCTTTTACTGTACGCCTGTGTGCCTATACGTTTTAAATAGTACTATTTATAGTACTTTAGTCCCCTCATCAATAACAGTGCATCAACAAAATTCTAGTGGTATATGATAATAACAACAACAACAACAACAATAATAATAATAATATAAACTAGGCTATATTAATCATAATATTGAAATCAGATTAAAGAAATGGATCATTGTACTAATTCATAAAGTTCCATTATTATGATCCATTATTATTTTGTAATATTAAATCATATCTATCTATCTATCTATCTATCTATCTAATACACAGGACAAGGAAGGGTTGATGCTATTTACACTGCAGTATAGGTCACTGCCTACAGTTTGTGTAACGGGGGAGTTACAGCGCGTGTGTGCGTGCGTGTGCGTGTTGGAAAGAGATAGCCGTTCCTCCCGGTCTCCTCATTATTTACGGGTTTTTGACACCATACAATTTTGCAATGTGCGCTCGGCTCGGAGCAAATAATTACGGAGTCAAGGTAAACGATTTGGGCTCCAATCCTGATTGTGATAATTGTCAAAAACCCCCTCGAATCAAGCAACCGCAGTCAATGGTCGTTAATGTGAAATTAGTGGCTCTTGATAACTTGCAGGCCGCATCAATTCCGCAGTCATCAGAGCCTAATGAAAATAAGGGGGGAGAGAATGCGCTCAGCATTAGCGGCCTATTCTGATGCCTGAGCACAACTCCAGTGGTAAATATGGATTCTGGCCTCTAATGCTCCTCTCGCTGCACATGGCACCGGCAGCTCATTAACTCTTCTTCTCCTGACCAGAGTTCACCTAATTGTTCAGATGTTCCCCATCCCTTTATTATTCTCTAGTGTGGCTCTCAGAAAGAAGACATGATTACAAACCCCTATAGGGTTAGGCTTTTTTAAAAATCTTTTTGTGCAGTTATGGATGGACACTTGGTTACACCTTAACTTTTAAAAATGTTTCATAAACAAAGACAAGAAAGCACACGTCTCTCATATGTTTATTATTATTATTATCATCATCATTAGTAGTAGTAGTAGTAGGCCTATAGTAGTAGTATTAATGCATGCATCAATAAAACGTAAAGGCTTATAGGGGAGTCTCAGTCTCACATTATTCAAGTTTTAGATGTCTTTTCCTCTGCGGGCTAATCAGCAGAGCACCAAGTAAAATCGGCATATCATTACTATATGAGATGACCGTTATTGTCAGATGGCAGAAAATGCCTTCATTAGCATGTGATAGATAGAGAAACCAAGAGGACAAAAATCACTAATTAGGCCCATAAATTAGATGATGGTGATGATGAGAGCCCTTCATGAGCGATGGCAAGACTCGTCCAAGAAGCTCCTCATGATTTGGCGCGTGATATACAGCATAAAGAAACTGGTCAGAAGAAGCTATTGGCTACCTATTGATAATTCGGGAGGAAAAGACCACAGACCAAAGTTGTATCCCCCTATAAGCCTAAACATGGACTATCCCTTTGGTGCCTTTAAAGAAGCAGTACTCTGATGTTTTACTTAAGTAAAAGTACCAATAAAACAATGTAAAAATACTGTGTTACAAGTAAAAGTCCTGCATTCAACATCCTAACTTAAGTAAATGTACAGAATCTGACTCTTCATATACAGCAGTTAGTTTAGTCCAGTGGTTCCCAACATAGGGGTTGGACCCCTTCCAAAGGGACACAAGATGAATCTGTTGGGACATGAGATGATTAATGGGGTCGTAAAGAAAGAAAGAAACAAAGTTGTGCTGCACAAATTTGTATTTTTTTTTTTTTTACTTTTTATAATCTTAGCTTTTTAAAAGAATGTAAAATATTAGTGCATACTTACATACACTTCTGGTATAAAAAATATCTAGATAAAACCATTGAAAAGTTTAGAGGAGAAATCACTCTTTGGTGGAACTGCTGACAACTCATAGACATCTGGAACAGGACAAGGGGAACCAATTTAAACTTATCATATGTTGTTTTTTATGTAAAGTCTTAATGTGAGAAGTAGGCCTACCAACTGTAGCAGTTAGATAAATGTAGTGGAGTAGAAAGTACAATATTTCCCTATACCCCTAACTTGCATATAATGAGAAATATTCAAGGCAGTAGTCTACAAGTACCACAAAATTGCATTTAAGTACTGAGTTACTTTCCACCACTGTTACGATTGATGATTTGGGGTAAAAGACCACAAACACAAATATGCAGGTCTCCATAAGAATAAAAATCTTATTGGGTCTTTGCCTGAAAATGTGAGAGTATTTTCAAATCCTTAAAAGATGATTTTATTAGCCTTGCACCTGTAATGTCACCTAAAGATAACTTGTGTGTTTGCCCAATTTGGGGATCTAAGATTGTGATATAAGTCCTTTCCCTCCTTGTGAAAGCCTCTAACTGGACAATCACAAAGGGGTTAACTCAGACCGGTTCAGCCTTAAACTTGGCTCTTGGCGTGGGGAGAGAAAATAGCTGTAAAGTTATGCAGAAGTTATTCTTCATCCTTTGGGCCGTCCCTAATCCGCCAAAAACCTCATTCTTTCATCGGAGAACTGTGCCTCCTTTCTTGTCCCCCCCTCTCTATACAACATAAAGTCAGACTGCATTTAATGGTTATGTCGGGATGGGAGAGGGGCTTTCTTCTTCCCCTTTTCTCCAGAATATTGCCCTTTTCGTCGTGTGAGTCTCCCAGCCCGCAGGGACCCCCATATTCTTCCCTCCGCGTCTGACTCGAATCACAAACTAACCCTGAGTTTCACCACTTTGCTGGGAATTGCGGGGAGTGATAATAGAGATTTCGCTTTCATTTTATACGCTTGACTTGGTTATTGTTGCTTTTCTCCTCTCCCGTGATTCTCCCCTTTTCCAGGGATTAGCCCTGACTTCGCCCGCTATACTGGCCGGCGAAGTGCCCCTGAGCCCCGGGTTGACAATTGATGCAGATCAAGGCAGGCCTATTCTGCGCCTCTGAAAAGGTCCGAACTGAGTTGGGTTAAAATGAGGGGGCTTTAAACGGATGCTCCTCAGTTTGCTTCCCACAAATTAATTGCTAGATTTTCTAACAGTTTTTTTTTTGTTTTCTTTGTGGGCTGATATTGTTGACAAAAATGTAATATAGCTTAATAAAGACTGGACTGTATTTTCATCTTATGTAGACCACTGTAGGTGACATAGACCTACAGACTGCATGATGATGATGATGATGGTTAGAGTGAGGTTAGACAAGATGATGAAGCTGCTGATGATGGTGATGTCAAGTGTGATAAGTGGACAATGATTGTAAGTATAATATGTAGGATGATGATAATGAAGACGAAGAAGACGATGACTATGATCCGTTTTTATGATTGGATGAGGGTGATGGTGACAGTGATGAGAGTAAGCATGTTGTTGAAGATGATGATGACAATGATATGTATGGAGATGGCAGTGGTGGTGCTGATGATGAGGATGAGGATGAGGATGAGGATGAGCATGAGTATGTGTACACATACAAGGCATTTTACTTAGGTTTCCAGTAGCTGTCAATGTAGAGAGAGAGAGAGAGAGAGAGAGAGAAAGGAGAGAGAGAGAGATTTATGCCTATATATACCCATATGTAAGTAAATTAAAAGTGAACAGAAGCCTGTGCACAAGAGGCAGCTAAAAGCTTATACAAAGACCTCTACTAAACAGGGAGTGCAATGTTGGGTAATGTAAGTTACTTTATATACATACAGTATGTGGTTTATGTATAGTATATGCATGTATACACATCTATGCACAGTATATACAGCCTGCTTATATTTGCCAAAAGGATTTCAGATGAAAGTGACATAATAAAGTATATTTATATGTACATATATTAGTATCTATGCAGAATGAGATGCAGATAAGAGCAGTGAATATTTCCATTTTATGTAGCTTTATGTTTCTACTCCACTATATATTCAGAGGGAAATATTGTACTTTTCACTCCACAGCATTTGTTGGTTATGTGTAGTGTACTAGTTACTTTTCAGTTTAAGATATATAATAAGCTATAAACCAGTGGTTTCCAACCCTTTAGCTTGTGGTCACTTACATTAAAGCAGTGTCTGCTGTCTCGGCCCTGTGTCGTGTTTCAGACGTCTATGAGTTTGTTAGCAAGATGGAAATTCCCCACTAAACTTCTCAGATGGTTTCACTTCAATAACAGTTTGAGCCTCAAAGCGGTAAAACTCTCCAGTATTTCACAAGAAGAAGAAGAACAGAGAGAAGTCTGAAAAATGTACACAAATGTGTGTCGTAGAACTTTTTTCTTCTTTAATCATTTCACAACCCCTCTTTGTCCCTTTAGAGGGGGCCCGACCCCATAGGTTGGGAAACACTGGACTAACTACTAAACTAACAATATATAAAGTTGTGAAAACTAGCTAAATATTATGTCACACACAAGGACCATTTTCTGCAGAAGGAGTACTTTTGATAAGTACATTTTGCTTATCATACTACTGTATATTTACTTAAGTAGGATTTTGAATGCAGGACTTTCATGTGTATTTTTACATTGTTTTATTTGTACTTTTACTTAAGTAAAATATCAGAGTACTTCTTCTTTAAAGGGGTGGTTTCTTCATTGCATGTTATGCTGAGTCTTGCCATCTTTCCTGACATTTAGTTTATAATACTTGTGTACTTTTACTTGTAGTATTTTTACATTGTGGTACTGGTACATTTACCACACTGTGAAAATACTCCACTACAAGTAAATAACCTTACTTAAGTAAAAGTATGTAAGTATTATCAGTAAAATGTAAAGTATCGAAAGTAAAAACACTCATTATGCAGAAAAATGGTTCCTGCCAGTGTTTTACTATCATATATGATGTTAAGGTTGCATTTTGCTGCTGTAGATGTTTAAGGTGGAACTCATTTGAACTACTTTATATACTGCTGGGTAGTTAGCAATGCATCATACTTTAGAAGATCATCATATGTTTGTAGCGTCGCTGTCCTGTGAGAACCGCTTATCTCTAAAAAGTCAACTTTTCATGAGCTCAGAAAAACAGCTCTGTTTTCATCTTTGTGAAGATGCATTATGGGGGTTAAATAGTTTATTTAGCTTAAGAAGTAGGATTTCATTTTTCTCAACCCATAAAGAAACACTTTATCAGACACTTTATTTATTCAGTTTATCAGAAACATTTAAGTTCAAAGTCACCACATTTGGAGATACATGGTTTTCAGTGGACAGGAAGGGTCTGAAAAATTGTAATCTGAAAAGTAACTAGTAACTAAAGCTGTCAGACAAATGTAGTGGAGTAAAAAGTACAATATTTGCCTCTGAAATGTAGAGGAGTAGAAGTATAAAGTTGCATAAAATGGAAATACTCAAGTAAAGTGCAAGTACCTCGAATTTGTACTTGAGTAAATGTACTTAGTCACATTCCACTACTGCTAAGCATTGCATCAGTTTGAGACAGTCTGACTGTGCAGATCTGTGCAGATCACCAGCACGTCGCACAAGAGAGGGTTTCATGTATTTGCTGTGTCTCCCCCAATCAGGCATCTCTGCTGCACTGTGAGAAGTTAATCTTTGTTGACGGTGTGTTGTGCACTCTTCCACGGGCCGGTTGGGTTGGGATCTCTCCTGCAAAGCTCGGCCTGTGCTCATATAGAGGGGGATAATTACCAAACACGCAGCCGACAGCAGCAACACAAAAGCCGCTTTGACTTCCTCACTGCTGGTCGCCTCCAGGGGATGGTCCCGCTCCCTGCTCACCCTGCTCACCCAGACCACTTCTCATCACTCCTGAGAGGCAGAGACGTCTTGTTCCATAACAAGACATGAAACTGACTTCTTTCAGCTCCAGTGAACTGGACATAAACCCCGACTGACAACCTCCAGTGCTCAAACAGAACAGGGAGAGGACGGGTGGGCCGGGACAGAGGACAAGAGAGGGGTGGGGGCGGCACAGGGCACTCTAAATAAAGTTGTTATTCACTTTAATCTTAAATCTCGGGGGGAAAAATACACCAAAGCAACTTTAGCTGAAATCTGATTTGTCTGGTTCCAAAGGGCCAACTGGGCAACATTTGCATTTTGGCTGTTTTGGACGTCTTTCACAGATGTTTGTCAACTTTTTGTGTCCCTGATGAGTAAATTGATGATTTTCTCTCGGAGCCACCTTCCCCCTCTCAAGAGCTCAGCGCGTTACAGCAGTGAGAGCACGACGTGCTGTAAATGTAATGGGCCGGGACTGATTGTTTCTGACAAGCAACAAAACACATCGTCCCTCCCCTCAAATTAGTCCCTCAGGAGGGGGTGGGGTGAGGGGTTCATGTCCCAGGAGACGCATGGACAGGACAGCATGCCAGCATATAGCATGAACATGCATATGACTTTCAGCATCTAACTGTTGCTTTTTCTTTGCTCTTTACTGGTTCCAGTGATTTAGTACGATATAAAAGTGGTGATTATGATAAAGAAACTGTAAACAAAGCCAAGTTGATTTATGATTTCCACCTTAAATGACTCCTTATACCAGTTTGATGTTACACAATGTGGTATGAATTGATGGAATAAAGTTTATTTTTTACCTGCTTAAAAAGGTGGGTAAACATCATTCCCTAAAATCAAACTATTACTTACAACTATAATATGGTGCAGCACATTGTTAAAACAATCTTAACAGGTCACTTAAGGGGGGAAAGTTCAGTGAGTGAGCCTGTTTTCTTCTTTGTAAATCAACTTAATATAAGCTTATCTTCCTGTTAAGTGACATTATTTTGTGACTATCAGAGCAGAATCAGCAACATATTCTCACTTTTTTTCAAATTCTTTCAAATTTAAAACTGCACTAAATGAAAAACATGAATGAACGTTTTTGTTAAAAACAATATATTTGAGTTGAAATTACTTGTTGAGACTTTCGTTGAACCACCAACACAACATCAAGTCCACTAAGAAGACATTTTCACTTCACCATAAAATACATTTTGAGTTTTAATTGAGTTTTGCTCACATCTGATGTTTTGCATGCACACTTAAGGCTTAACAAACAAGTTGAATGCATTTTTTTACCCCATTAAACCTGCTGAAATGCATTACAGCCCTCTGTAGTCACTAGAAATGTGCATCGTGTCACCTCTGTGCTCTTGACGGAAATGTGCTTACACGTGCATGGAGAGACAAACAATACAACACTGCTCTGCAGCACCACTGGTGGACAAAACCTCCACAGAGTACCTTTAACAGTGATGGGAAGCCAAACACATTCTCAGGATTATTTTTTTAAATAATGTAAACCTTCTTCAAATTACAATTTATTTATAATAACAGTTGGGGGGAGAAACTGAAATGCAAAAGTGGAGCACCTGAGGCAGCACAGAAATAAACTGCTGTAGTCATGCACATCAGAAAGTGAAAGTGTCCTGCCAAAATGAGGCCTCTTAAAATATCCTGGCACCTTCAGGTGTAAAATTACAGTAAAGTAATTTACAAGTTGCACAAACCTTTTGCTCTTATAAGTATCATTACATGAATAGAATGAAATTAGAAAGAAGACAACAACAAAACCCTGAAGTAGAAGTAGACAGACTGTGTGATTTAAAACTGACTTTGATCACTTGAAATTAAGTGGAAAACATTTTATTTTTGTAGTATAATAAGGCTATCAAGGTTTAAATATAGCATATTGCTGACACAAGGTGATACTTAAATATAGACAAAGTTTATAAAAGCAGAGAAGCTGCACTACCGCTCCTTGTTATCCAGCTATATTATTCATAGTGGGCCAGGGATGAATAGGCAGTTAGACTGGAAAGAAAAGGCAGTTAGCTAGTGAGTTAGCAAGGGGTTAGCGTTAAAGCAAGCCCTGATTTGTGAACGAGGGAGTGGGAGGAGTGGTGGAGGGCTTGGCGTTCAGGAAAGCCTCTCCTGGGCCAGAAGAAAAGGATTTGGCCCAGATGCAGGCAGCGATGTTAACTTTGAGTGGCCCCTGTGGCTCAGGCTCAGTACCCCCTCCTTCTTACTTCCCAAGCCCCCAGGTTGCCTTTGCATGACATCATCCCCAAACTATGCCCCCCATACCCATGTGAATCTGAGCTGTCTGTCAGCAGCCACCCCCCCCCATTAAACTGTACTGCGCTGCAAACCCATACGTTTCTTTTTCTCCCCCTCCTCCCTTTCCCTCTCTTCTTCTACCACCAATCTCCTCCCTTCTTCTTCTTTTTTAACCCCCAGAAAGGCATTGTTTGAGTCAGGGCTTGATCAAAAAACTGTTGCCCGCCAACCACAGGGCTTTCTGTAAATTCAATAAGGCCACCTTAAAGATTTTCCTAATTAATGGATGACATCTTTGGCTGGAGGAGAGGCTAGGCATTCTGCTCCAGCTCGCTCTTTGTTCGCCTCCTAATTAACTTTCCTAGGTCACTCAGGTCTCCGCAACCTGAGAGTGAAGAGCCCCCATTGAGGAGGGAGTTGTAAACTTACTTTTTTTGCCTCGGCACTTAAAAGGGGAAAGCAACTATAGGGAACAGAAAATATCCTATTTAAGTCCTTTGTGAGTGAACTGCTTGCACATGTTCCAATAAAGGAAGTCTTCTAAATAAGCTGCCATGTTGCTCTCCGCTCCCCCTCTTTCTCCCTTATCCCACCTCTTTCACTCCCAGCTCCACAGAAAGGTTATGAATGATAGCTCTGGGTTGAGGGGGGTAAAGGGCCAAAGGACAGCATCTGGGCATTGTGGAATTGTGAGCATCTGAAACTGTGAGGGAATTTGAGGATGGGAAAGCACTGAGCTGCTGGGTGGTGGGGTGGATGATTGAGAAAATGTGGTGAATATGAGAAAAAAAAAAAAGAAAACAAGTGCCTCTTTGGCCTCATCATTGTTTGGGTGTTTCTAAAGGACCCCATGTCTCCCAGCTGCTTTCATCATCCCTCATCTTTATTTTTCAAAGTTAATAAAAAATAACCAGCCCTATAAACACAACTACATATGAAAGGCCTTCATGATTTAAAACTGGACACAGATAGAGACAACATGCATTGTATTGCCATATTATCTAAATGTATTTGAGTGCTTCATTTGTTACTTACAAGTGCAGTTTTAAGTACAGTCCTAATATTTTTTACTGCAAAGCAAAGACATTTATCCTAGGAGCAATACACGCCTACATTATTTTGAATCTCTGATTGGTTTGCCTTATTGACAATAAAGGAGCATACTTGAGTATACGTCCTGGTAGCTACAGCTATTTCTGTAGTAGAAATACTACAGAGCAATGAAATGAAGTGGTCAATGAAATTTCTGGCATATTCTTCTAAAATATTCAATGACAGTCTTCAACACATGGGGACATTTTGCAACAATTCAACAGTTTACTGTTTAGCAATGCCTCAAAGTAGTCAGTAATTAGAAATCCACTTTAGAAGTAAAACAGCCAGATTAATACTTCTGTATGAGCACGAACTTTTTGCAGCAACATCTGGCTCCCTCATTACACCTGTAACCATTCAATGAATGAACACTGTGTCAAAGATAACTGTCATGTAAACATACAGTATGTATTTTATGTAGTAGTCTGTGAAGGACATAAGGGACATTAAACAAGTTAAATACAACATATGGATTTTTTTAAGCAAGAGATGACAAGTAAATAAAATAAAGAAAAGGTAAAAACTGAATTAAACAAAAACATGCATATGTGATATGTTCACACCACCATTACCTTTGACAGTGTCCATTCATCGAGTGGTTACAGGGCAAGAGTTGATCACAAATTCTCACGTGTGATTGAAACTTGCACTTTTTCACTATGTGAGTGATTGTCTGAGCTGGAGGACGACCAGTGTGCAGTCAGCGGGCTTTGGTCTTGTTTGTAATCATGTAGCCATGATAATACAGACCTTTAACATTTGTACTTGCAAGACCAAAATGTTGTGTCTCTAATAAACTCAGCGCTGATGGTGTGCGGGAACCTTTTCCTTCACGAGTTAATTTTCCTACGCACTTGTCTACCACGCATTAACACATAGTTTAACTTTTGTGTTTTAACAAAGCAGTGTTGCTTGACTTTTTGGAGGAGTGCTACCTCTTTTCTTCTGGACAGTAGCCTAGCAGACATCAGAAGCACCTGCCTGTCAGATCCAAGCAGAGCTTCTTCTCTTGTTTCTCCTTCCACTGCAGAGGGAATTTGTATGTATACAAAGAAAAAACTTTAAAATACTACTCTCCGTTGACTTCACACTGAAAACATCTTACAGCAAAATTACAGCAATGTTGTCCCAGATTGTGTTAGCTTTAACTAAAATCACCACGTCCATACAGTGCCTATTATCCGGTGTAAGGTATATACACAAAGTATATCATTCATTCACCTACAAATGCCACATGCTAATCAGTATTCTCATCATGTGACCTGACACACACTCATACACTGACCTAGATCTGCTCTCATCACACACATTATACCCCAGTCTGAACACAGGGAAGGTCACATGCCCTGATTCTATCAATGAATCACCCGTCCCCTGTGTGTCTGGGTGTGTATTAAGACCGGTGAGGTGAGTGTGAGGCTCCTGATGACAGCTCCTGTGCTGCAGGGTCCCCGAGGGTTAATGATGAGTGGAAACTGTGACCCCCAGACCGTGACCGTTGAACCTGACCTGTGGAGCCAGCAGGATAACATCGGGAGAAGCCAGACTGACTGCTGAACAGAGCGGGATAAACAGCAGAATGACTGTCAGAGTGACTCCAGGTGAACCGCGGCTGTGGAGGGAGCTGATGACGGCCATTCTGCGGTTAATCTGTCTGACGGCCGCGACCACTGTTCACACTACTGCTGCTTTTTAAAGACAGTCATTTAGAAGCACTGTGTGTGTGTGTGTGTGTGTGTGTGTGTGTGTGTGTGTGTGTGTGTGTGTGTGTGTGTGTGTGTGCATGGACAGCACATATGCATGAAACTCTCTTTTTCTGTGATATGCCACTGATGGGCAGCAAACTGTTAAAAGTCCCCCTCCACTCAAAAGTGTGTTGATTTTTGTTTTTTATTATTTATTATTATTGGTGTTTGAGCTTCACTGTGCAGAATGATGTATGTGCAGAGTTTGACACTAAATGCTGTCTTCACACTCATCTGCTGAAGGGGGAAAGTTTCTCTGTGATCACCTTACATCTGAGTTTAAGACGTGTACGTACAAGCATCACACCTAGTCTGGAGCCAATCATGGACCAATGTGCAACTTACACAGTTGTGAAGTGGACATAGGATTGTTCAAATGAAAAATATTTGCATATTCATATGCATTTTTTTGTGGGAAAAACCATATCAGACACAAAATATTATTGCAAGCAAAGTATTTTTATAGGTAAAACATGTCTGGAGGGGATCTTTAAATGGTGTAATTTTGATTTGCAGTAATTTTATTTTCACATATCAATCAGAAACAAACCAAAATTCTGATACGTAAATATAATTATCAAGTATAATCAGATGTAAATATGATATCACTTACAAACTTTAATTCCTCATCAAGTTAAAGAAGCCTAAAGACTAAAGATCATTAATTAACTACAAACTGCTTGCAGCCCCTTAAATGATAGATGAAGTTAAATAACTGTAAGGTATTTAGGTTGAACACATTAGTGTAGCTTTGTCAAAAGAAAATGATCAGTTGCTTCTGTGCCAAAGTTTTGATATCAGATTAGAGTTTTGCAGTCACTCCAACATTAATATTTAAAGAAAGAACTCAGCTATCTTCTACTGCACATGTGTAAATCATATCTCATGTGTCATAACATGCATGCAGACATAGAAACGTATTGAAAAAGTTTGAATAAAGCAACATAACAGGTGTAAAATGCAGTTACAGCTGTTAAATTAGCTTTACTGTAAACTGTTCTTACAAAGTTTACCCATTTGTGTTACTGTCTTTCACTGTATAATTATAAGAGTTATAAGGAGTGAATGAGTGTAATAAGGGTTTGTTGACTCTTGTCTGCTCTAGATTAACCCCTTGTTATATTTAAATGTTGTTGTGAAATATAATGATTATTACTGGTGAATGACTGGATGAGAGCAAGTGGTGGAAACTGTTATTTGCATGTTTTTCTTTTCGATTTGATTTGATTTACAGAAACACACCAATCCAGGGGAATCACATGTTAAAGGAACACTTATTTCCAACACAGTCCCAAGCTGTGACAAGACAAAAACATATGTAACATGAAATTAAACTACAGCCTAGTCTTAAAACCAAAACCACACCACAAGCAAACTGGACCAAAATCAAATAGCCACATCAACACACCAAAATACAACAAAAACAGATCAATAGCTCCAGTAAAAATAACCTGTCACCTTTCTCCATAAATAAGCTCTAACCTGAAAGTAAATCTTGTTTTTTTGTCAACTTCACATTTAATGATTTCACAGTATGAAATCACATAGCCTACATTTCACACACAAGTCTGGTCAACATAGTCTGGCACTTTCACACACCACATGCAGGCTGAATATCAAATGAACTGTAGATACATTGATCACGTTGCGGGCTCCTTGGCTCTCACATGTTTGTCTTTGCAGTGTGAACAGGCTAAGCCCCTCTACTCAGCTGTCATAATTTGTTAACGAGTCTTTTCAGGGAGGGAAAAAAGAAAAAGAGAAGACAGAAAAAAAGAAAAGAAGGCTCTTCACGAGTGACTGAAAGCAGAGGTCCATCCAGAGAGGGAACCCAGGGGCGACATCAGACCGATTTCAGACCAGCCCGTGATGGCATCTCTGTATATTTTAATATTAATGACCCCTGCCGCAAAGCCGCCTCTAAGCCTCCAACAGGTGCCCCAGCCCCACTCGAGTCTGAAAAACCGGGATCATTCAACATCCCGCTATCCACCACCACCACCGGGCAATAAAGACTGCAAATGAGGAGGATGAAGGCGAAGAGGAGGAGAGGAGAAAAAAAGACATAAAGAGTGGAAGGGGAGTTAGAGAGTCAGCCATCTCTTGCAAATAAGTTTTTGAGTCACTTTCCCCAGCTGAAACACGGGTCGATATTTCCCCCCCTCCCTTGAGAAAGAGATTGACTTTTGTTTGGAGTTTGTGAGAAGTGGGAATCAGAAGCGGGACAATGGGACTCCCCACGGTGAGAGGCTGAGAGGAGCCATCTCAAATCAGTCAGCCAGAGGACTGACTAATCCGTCCATTGTCCCTCCCCAGCCACCGGCCGCACATCAACACATTCGCCCCCCATTGTCCCCCACCCTCATGCAGCGGGATTTGCTCTCCCCAACAGCCAGTTTTGTCCACGGCAGTTCGAGCGGAAGTTTCTCACTGACAATTTGCCCCAAATAGATTTGTCAGAGCGTCCAAATGCACCGCACCGACTTGTGGGTTTCTGGGTTTGGGTTCTGGGTCTGTGCTTTTCTGGGGGGACTCTTCCATGGCGAGGCCTTGGCGTGTTGTGTGAATGTGCACGAGGTTGCATGTGTGCACGCAGAGGTGGAGGAGATGGCGTGGTAGTCCCGAGGGACTGGGAACCTGGATTTACTGTAACTGCTAAGAAAACCTGACACTTGTGTTTCTTGATGAGTGAAGTTCTGTATGACCACACCCACAGGAAGAAGTATTCAGATCCTTTACTTAAGTAAAAGTACTAATGTCACACTGTAAAATTGTACTTGTACTCCATTACAAGTCAAAGTCCTGCATTCAAAATTTTTATTTAAGTAAAAGTATGTACGAATCCTCAGGAAAATGTACTTAAAGTATCAAAAGTAAACGTACAGAAAAATGGCTCCTGTGAGTGTTACATATATACAGTATATACTATTATATATTATATCATTAGATTATCATTACTCGTGTAATCGTGTATTAATGTGTAAGCAGCATTTTACTGCTGTAGCTGCCTGGTTGAGGTGGAGCTGACTGTAACTAATGATTATTTTCATTATGGATTAATCTGCTGATTATCTTCTTGATAAATCGATTCATTTTTAGAAAATAGTGAGAAATTCATATATATATATATATATATATATAATTAGAATTCAAATAATAAAATGGAAAAGCAGAAAATCCTCACATTTGAGAAGCAGGAACCATGACATTTTTGGACTTTTTGCATGAAAAATAACTTAAACAATTATCAAAAGAGATGCCAATTTATTTTCTGTCAATTGATTAATTGTATCAGCTCTACTGGTGTTGTTGGGTAGTTTAATGTATAACAAAGCGTCATATTTTATAAGCACTTCATAGTTTTGTATGCAGAAATCATAATTTGAAAAGTAACTAAAGCTGGCAAGTAACTGTAGTGGAGTAAAAAGTGTAGCCTAATATTTCCTTCTGCAATGTAGTGGCGTAGAAGTAGAAAGTGGCATGAAATGGAAATACTCAAGTAAAGTACCTCAAATTTGTACTTACACAAGTACTCAGTTACATTCCACCACTGGCCTGCAGTACTTTAAAAAAATACCCCATTCATCAAGAGCAGCGTGTAATTGCACATGTGTGTTATCAGCTGGTCAGACTGCTGCTTATGACCCATAAACTCCCTTGATAGAACACAGTTACAGTGTTTATACTTGAGGGTAATGTTGTCTTTTATGAGCTGACTCACTGCAGTATAACTAGCTTAGTTTGCTAACATGTTGGGTGAAATAAAGAGCAACTTTATTCACTAAAGCCTGGGTGTAAATATAAAAAAATAAAAAACAAAAACTAGCACAAATGCAACAACAAAATGTTCGCTTGTTCTTATCTAACAGGAGGAAGTTGCACAGGACAAAACAGACTCTGTGGCGTGAAGGTAAATGAAAAATAAACACATATTGATCTGTTTTTCTCTGTCTTATTGGGTTCAATTCAAATCAGAGTACTTTATTATGTAAGGACAATCTATACTATAAACTATAAGACAATTAAAACACATTAAAAGGTCAGTCTGTTGATCCAGATTTCAGTTTCCATTTGAAAACCTGTAGATTCGTTTGTATCTAATATGATTAAATTGTCATTGTCAGATTATTTGATGTTTCTATACAAAGTTAAATGCTGCTTAGGCCTCGTGGGAGAACAGCCACAATACTGGATCCTGATTGGCTCAAATCACCGGTCTGTGTGATTGTCAGGATCAGAGCAATTACTGGATTAGGTGACTCTGAAACGCTGACTGCAGAATAAAGATGGATTCATTAGAATACAATTACATTTTAACTCACTAACACCATAATCAAATGTGAACTGTATGTTAATTAAATATCTCTGATTACTTAGAAATCAAGAAGTTAGGCCCCTTTAAATTTGGAATAAGCACGCGGACAGGTAAGCTGCATCTATTTAGTGACTCCTGTTGTAGAGCTGTCCGTGGTGCTGAAATCAGGCTGCATATTTTTCACTTATTCGGAAAGTTTTATCATATTTAACTCCATCGCGTATTAATGTGATGCGGGAGAGTTGTTGTGGCTTTGTTGAGCACGCCTTTTACGACACCAAATCACATTTTCTGACTTACATGTATCTGTCACCAAAACAAAACAGCGGACGGAATGATTCTTCACTGTTAAGACAATCGTCTCCCGATCTGAACCCCAGCAGTGTCTGAGTGCTGAGATGACTGACTATGATCTCCCCGGTCCGTTTTTAAAGGACGCACGGCTGCGTGGGTCTTTGGTCAGCTTGAATTCTCCCCATTATTTGCTCTCCGGAGCTTTGTGACTTCTCCTTAAAGCCAATTGGTTTACG
Organism: Macquaria ambigua; assembly: GCA_008360985.2. Classification (NCBI taxonomy): domain Eukaryota; kingdom Metazoa; phylum Chordata; class Actinopteri; order Centrarchiformes; family Percichthyidae; genus Macquaria; species Macquaria ambigua. The sequence continues at coordinate 506,758 of VMKM01000171.1, read as the reverse complement.
CCTGGTCGGTTAGGGGCCTGCACAGCGATCGCAGTGCATAAAAAGATGGTTAAACTATGATGATTGTCTATAGGAAGACGTAACAACCAGAAATATACTGTAAATAGCAAAAACTGTCAATTTTACCACTTTTAAATGCTGTAATGAACGAGTGCTGTTGTTATTATAATTCTGACATCATTAAAATGTCATTAAATGCAAAAGAAATTAACAGGTGTGTAAACCGAGCATACCAAAGTCAACATGCTATTTACACCTGATTTGTGTTTTCACAGGTGTTTTCTCGTCGTTCAAAACTCCTAAAAGAATATCAAGACATTCAGAACACACGCATGGCCTCTCCGTATTGTTTAGTAGTGACTTCTGTTGGACTCTCACTCGTTTCTCGTTGTTAAAGCCCATCCTATAGTATGTCAAGTATCCGCATACTGATGCCGAGCTCCCAAAAAAAAAAAACAGATACACAATCCACTGGCCCCTTTGTTAACGTCATTTCATTGACTGTTGGAGGAGAAGAGAGTCACTAATACAAAAAAAAAGTGAAAGAAGGCAACCCCGGCAACCATGATGTTGGTTATATTTGTGTAAAGGCTATCAGTGAATGACGAGGATTAGGACGAGTTAAGGAGATTATGTCACACATTCACCATTCACCCGCCCCGGCAGCCACCCACACACACACACACACATGCACACACACACACACACACACACGCGCGCGCGCGCACTTAGAAAATAACTGAAAATGTTATTGATCTGTGAGAATGGCAACGTGATTTCCAGCGTGTTAATTCTATAAACGTCAAGTCTGCTTTTGGTGGGTCTACTGTTTCGTTTCGTAAATTAATAACCAATTAAACAAGTGGTCGTTACCTTTGTAATCCTTTAAAAAAACAAAATAGGGGAAGTCGGGTGTATTGTAGCCTTTATTATGTGGACCATTTATGTGAGATAAAAACAACCCAATATGTGGCTATGCTTCCTTATCGAGGACCTGAGGCTTTCTGTGTGTCCCTGCAGGCAAATCAAAGGAATATTATAGTGATTTCTCCTCAGGCTTGTTAGTCTCCATTGGCTGTTCAGCTAAAGGGCAGGTTGAAAGACACAACAATGGCTGATTGCAATTAACTACGCCTCTCCGCCTCGCCCCTGGCCGCTTAAATCGACACTTTGTGAGTCCATATGGCCTTCAGTGTACCGTGGGAATGAACACAATTAAAAACAGAATATGGATTTCTGGAGTTGCCCGGCGAAAGCGCAGCAAGCTGTCAAGGTCAGGGTGTCAGTGAGCGGGGCCTGCAGCCCGACCCCGACTCTCCGGACAGCCGGGCACGGCTGATCACTGACTAAAATCCGATCACTGACTACAGGGGGCGATGGGAGGTGTAGCAACATCAGAGTGGATGTTGATAACTTAAACCAGTTTACCCACTAGACAAAGAGAGTTCGTAAATTAATTAGTTAATTAATTAACTTGAAGGCACTGAGGCATAAGAGAGTAAAAGAAATAGCGTATCGAATTATTATTGTCATTATTGGCCTTTTGTTTATTATTAAAGTGAATTTCCTCGACACGATGTGATGTAATTGTAGTTTTATCATATTTGTTACAGTAAATGCGAGAGAGAAGTCAAATGGAAGAACAATAATAAAGAGTGTGATAGTAGAATTAAAAAAAAAACACACAAAAAAGTAACATATTTTATATTTTATTTTAGATACTTTCATTTGTTTATTCGTATATTTTATTTATAATGCGCTTCGTTGCAAACTATAATGTTTAAAATGCAGAAGGGGTGAGAGCAAGTCATCACTTTCAATTTTCACATTTTCTGCATGTTTGTATTGACGACATTTATTAAAAGTTCAATTTTTTTATGATATCACATTCCAGGAGGCTTGTTTTTGCCTCACAGTACAGGGTGCCAATACTCTGTAAGTCTGCACTGTCCTGCTAACGAGCTCTAACTTCAGTCTGACCACATTAATCAATCGATGGCACATCCTTTGAATGGACACTGGCAAACAACCCATAATAACAGCCTATAAAAAAACACCTGCAACCGGTTGAAAAACACTGTGATCAATGAAGCTCAGGATGACTTTAAAATGAGCTTTTAACAAAGGAAAGACAACTTAATTACGTGCAACAACCTTAGAAAAACAAAAGGCAAAAAGCAAGTTTTCTAGTCTTTCTAGTCAGCTCTTTAGCATTCTTGGTATTTCTAATCTGTGATAATATAACAAATATCCAATACATCATTAATGCAGCTATAAGAAATTGAGTACAGTTTCTACCTCAGCTGTTTGACAGTTGCTCTGACTGATCAGTGTCTTCAGTGGGCCCTGCGCACCCTTGAATCATAAGGACTGCATGTGTAACCAGACACAATTGTTTTTGTGCTTGTGTATGTAGGAAATGAGGAGCAAGACAGTGTTTTATGTCTGAGTCCCACCTCCACCCCCCAGTAACCTCTTAGTGGTCTAACAACATACCTCAGCATTCCTGATATTGTTTACAGTGGTCATGTGCAAGTTTTCTGCAGCACCGTTTTAAATTCAGCTCCATGGAGAGATTATGGAGAGATTATGGAAAGATTTTGGAGAGATTTTGTTGCTTTTGTTTTTTTATTTCGAATATGTGATTATATATTTTGAATTGTGTTTATTAGATAAGGTTTATGATGGGGTTACTATACGTGTTATATGTATAGTTGGTTAGTGTGAGAAATGTAAGCCTAAATAAATGAATCTAGAGGTAAAACACATTCAAATGTAGCAGAAAACATGCATGCAACACGTGTTTTTATTTATTTATTTTTGCAATGCCTCTTGATCCATGAGCAAGGCACTTCACATCTCTTGCACACACATTCACACGATCGGCCACATCCACACACACACACACACACACACACACACACACACACACTCCCTCACACGCCAGTGACGTCAGGCTGGAGTTTGGAGTAGAAAGCCAAGTGGATGAAGGAAGTGGAGATCTCCACCCTCCAGCCTCCAGCCTCCCCCTGACACTTCTCACAAATATTACCAAGGCTTATTTGAGGAACTCCCACCACAAAGTCACGTCGTGTCCTGGTTTTAACAAGCTTTCATCTGTCAGAATATCCGAAAATTGATTTTTCTCTTTCTTGTGTTTTCCCCCCCCTCACCGGTTTGGCACAGTCGGGTGCGCTCCAGGCAGCGTTTTTCCAACTCCAACTTTATGCACCGGCCGGAGGGCTGCTGTCGCCGTTAACCGTTAACCGAACGCTGTCCCGGGGCTGCAGTCCGGTTCTCCGCCCGCACTGGGACCCTGCATATCGGAGGCGAAGAGTGTCTGATACAATGTACAACCGTGTGTCTTAATTTGGGGTCGTCGATCGGAGATCTGCTCTCTGTCAAGTTGGGCAACTCGGGGCTCGGGACTTGCCGATCTCATCGCTGCCGGTAAAGACTTGAAGGAAAGTGCTGCGGTTTCACGAGTTGTCGTGTTTTTGTCAGCAAGAATAAGAAGAGAAAGAGGACATTTTTCACATTCTGAACTTTATTATTAAGTCGAGTGTCCATGATGAGCAAACCCGCCGGCTCAACAAGTGGCTGTCTGGATATTCTGAATGTGAAATCAAGTAAGTGTCGCTTTTCTCTTCCCTGATGCTTCTGGAGAATATTGAGTAGCCCGGTGTGTTAGAAGAAGTAGTCTGTAACAGGCCTTTCTCTGGCATGGAGTGCAAAAAATGAAAGTTAACATAAAGCTGCTGCACATTGACTGCACGGTCACTTACACAACCTGATGTTTCTCATGTCATCAGAGCTCCACTACAATAATTAAGTCAGTTCATTCCTCATGGTCTTACAAAAACGTGTGGGGAATAGCTGTCGTTCGTGTCTTTTTCCGAGTACACACACAGTTGGCTGCGTAAACTTGTGTCCATGACTGATAATTAAAGCGCCCTCAGCCTGACTGGAAAGTCGTCTCTTAAGAAAAATATATTTTTGTAAAGTTGAGAGGTAAAAAATAATAATAATCTGTACCCATGCTCCGAATATTGCTCTTGTGTCCCACTTGGTGCCACTTGTTGCCTGTAATTTCAATTTCAGCAATGTATTTAAACGAGTAATAATGCGATAAACAGCGAGATATTTAATCACTGACAATATGATTGTAAAGCTTGTATAAGAGATTCTTCTCTTGCTGCACTGCTAGTTTGCTCTTTTAGACAAATTAATAAACAGCGCTCATCTGCCTCTGTGTGTTTGCGTGCGCGCGTTTCTGTACTACTGTAAAAATCGTTCATTTGTATAATTAATCCTGAATGTATTCAGTGATTTTAAATTAAATTGGTGAGTATTTTTCTCGTGGTCCAATAGATTTTCTTGTGGTTTTAGATTAAATTAGAATGGGTGTCTGTTTTTTTTAACCTTTGCAATTATGCCTCTGTTAGGCCTCATAATGAATTCAGATTAAATCACACTTAGATTGTAATATAGGCCTAAAGTAGATTGTTGTTCTGTTTTAAAAGATTGGACATTTCTGTTAAATTTACATTTGCCAGTGTGTTTCTCTCAGTATCGTTAGACATTTCCAAATATGCGTTATTCGTGTCAAACTGTATGTTTAATCCTCAGGTACTCAAATGCATTCAAATTGCTGTAGATAAGAAATATGTTTTGAATTAGAATAAAACAATGCACGCTACAACTACTGTCCTTCAAGTTCATACCTACGTTATGGGTGGTCACTGGAGACATTTCCTGCACTCAGTAAAACTTCATTTCCAGTTCTTTTAGCAGGTTTTCGCCTTGATGGTTATTACGTTAATAGAATATGCCATATATCTTCAAGCAATTACTGCACACAATGGAAACGAATTGGACCCCCACAGCGGGAAGTTAAATACATTTCCCCTCTTCGCAACAAAATTGTGCGTACTTTTATTTAATTGACTTTCGGCAATCTATAGTTATATATTTGTTTGAGCTCATCTTGTTGAATTTGTGCGCATTTTTCGTTCGTCTTTAATTTAAGTACGCTTAAAAACTTTTATTTCTGGAGTGCGCAAATTAACTTGACTTGCTTAACTTTGGGTTATTAAATATCTGTTTATCAGTAAGCGACTTCAATATAGTCAACATTTTTATTATTAGTAAAAAAAAAAAAAAAAATATATATATATATATAGATTCTACCTGGGCTATAGACAACAACGAATATGGATCTAACTTATTATACAGCAGGTTTAATTTTTTAAATTACTCCCGTGATGAGAAGATGACTTTCAACAGGCCAACTCTTGTTTATACGGAAACTCTTAGCAGACATAAATGCTACATAAAAAGTTGGTTCTCTCTATCTTATGGCAATTACACGGCTGTAGCCAACAGTTAAATAGCCTACATGGCCTCCTGATTCTTAATAATCTGGCAATTGAAGCCCTATAACTCTCTCCTGAAGTCATTGTTTTTGCTGCTGAGTGGTTATTCCCATGCCACCCTTTTTGACGGGTCACTGGTGAATCAATGAGCAGGTGGCAAAACGTCAGTGTAATTACATAGACGGCTTTTCCCTCCAGAATAAAAAAAAGACTCCCTCATATGCATACAAATATACTTCTATAGATTTGAATACAAAATCTTCACACACAAAAAAAAAAATCAAATTTTTTCATCTACACCGGGGTCGATTTACATACACTTCATTTGAGTTGGTGAAACGAGTTGGTGCGCATTATTCTCATGGTGCAGTGTCACTCCCTAATCCTGGGGCCTATAGACCTGCGGGATAAAGCAGCTGTCGAGTCCCATTATGAAGGGGAGTTGGCAGCTTGTCGAGATCCAGGCAGTCAGACGAGGTTCAATGGGGGAAAATCATTAAGTTAACACTTTCCCCTAATGTCTCCATTGTGCGCCCTCAGGCCATTGTCTTAGAGAGCTCAGATATGACGCTTCCCACCGGACTTTATTCTTGAAATGTGCGCCGTGAATTCCCATGGTCGGACGAGGCGCGGGGCGCTGTCCAGTGTGTGTGTGTGTGTGTGTGTGTGTGTGTATGTGTGTGTGTGTGTGTGTGTGTGTGTATGTGTGTGTGTGTGTGTGTGTGTGTTGTGGGGTTGTCGGACAAAAACAAGTAATTTGTAGGACGATTTGTCCATAGCTCAACAGAGTACATTTTTGGCATTTCCTGTATGTCCACAGTGCCAATTCAAGCAGCTAACCTGAAACTCACTTCACTGAATCACAGAACTAAACTGCAAAACTTGGGGGGGGGGGGGATCTTCAATATTCATGATAATATGGTATGATAAAAGTCACAATTTGCCATGATATTTTATTCATTTAAAATTGAGCCGAATGCCTCCCAGTGCTCGATAATTCAGTGAATGTTATCTAATTGAAATTTGGGCCTTTCTCAGGTCGGATTCTGGACATCCCATGCAAAGTGTGCGGCGACCGCAGCTCGGGGAAACACTATGGTGTCTACGCCTGTGACGGCTGCTCGGGATTCTTTAAGAGGAGCATCCGCAGAAACAGGACCTACGTCTGTAAATCTGGCTCTCAGGTGAGGCCTCCTTCTTATTTCTAATATATCATCATTTAAGTCCTACAGGCTCGTGGGCTCGTGTCATCCTTTTCACACAGGCCTGGACTGGCTGTGGCAAAGGGGCAACCTCTATCAGGTAGTGCATTTTTGCATAATTTCTTTTGTGGAGAATCAAGCAAGTTGGAGATGCGAGCAATCACAAGAAATTTAATGGGAAGCTTACCCATTCATAGTGATTTGCGTCTAATAATCTGTCACGTTCACTCAATAATATTTTATCAGTAAGTTACAGCTGCTGGATTTAAGTGATAGGACGTCCCTTGTCCTCATCCCAAAACCATTACCAGCTTTACGCACGGAATGCGCATTTTACGCACAGATTCTATTTACTTTTCCCTTCTGGCGCTGTGTTAAGTCTCCCTTGATGAGCCTAATTGTGTCATGCCTCTGCCATTAAGTACTGGGCTAAACACCGCGCTGCTATAATATACCAGGTGTAATCCAATCTAAAGTGATGACTCGAAGGCGAGGATTTAGGCAGCAGAGGGCGGGATAGAGTACTTATCCTCCGGGATGAGGCCGCACTGGAGCCGCGGGGGAGCAGGTTGATAACTACACGATAATAGCGCGATCTTTCACCTGGAGATTGGCCTCCCAGGAAGATAATAGCAAGACGATAGCTTGAGAGAAATTCAACTGAAGGCTGTAACTCTCTTTCTCTCCCTGTCTTTCTCTCCGTGCAGGGTGGATGTCCCGTCGACAAAACTCACAGAAACCAGTGCCGAGCGTGCCGCTTGAAAAAGTGTCTGGAAGTGAACATGAATAAAGACGGTAAATGGGGCTTAATTGAATTATCACTTTGGCCGTAGGCACGCCATGCAAAAGCGTTTGGGTTTGAGGTGCAACTCGGATGAATGTATTAAGGCTGTTAATCGAGGCTCAAACGAAGTAACAGGTTGATAATTACCTACTCTTTACTTGTTTGAAAGGGGATATTATTTATACTCTGTGGGCACATTAATAGATTACAGCTCATTATAGCCAATTATTTTTTCTTCCACACAAACAAAATTTGCACTTTGAGTCCTTAATTTTTAGAAACAGTTACAGTTCAGTTCAGTAAAATAAGCTGGTAACTGTAGTCACTGGAGAAAAAAAAAAATTAGATAAATAAGGCGTTAATTCCTGCAGAGATCATTCCTTTACTCTGTGTCCCTGCTGTCCCGTTTCACAGCTGTTCAACACGAGAGGGGGCCCCGGACGTCCACCATCCGCAAACAGGTCGCCCTATATTTCCGGGGCCACAAAGAGGTGAACGGATCATCGACCCATTTCCCGGGATCCTCTCTGCCCGGCCCTCCCTTCTTCACCACGGTCACGCAACTGGAGCCCCACAACCTGGACATGAGCACAGTAGCCACCACACCGGAAAGACAAGCCATCGTGGGTCTGGCACAGCCCACCCCGAAGGTATATTTTGGGATGTCTTTTAAACAATTGTTTTTTTTTAATGATTTTTTTTTATCTCCCAGGATTTAATAGCTATAAGTTCTATGTGTCTTATTTTCCACCTCCAAGTAAATCAGTATACTGGTACTGTGCTTTCTTTATAGAGTTTTTACTGGCCATTTACAGCATTTTATGTCATTTTTAAATCAATAATTATCAGAATATACAATTCCTTTAACAGTTCATGATATTCCGTGGATATTTGTATTATAGCCTTCCCAAATGTTATTATAGGATTACAGTTTTTTTTTGCACAAGGGTTAGAAGTTGGAATTCTTGTCCTGATTTAGCAGCCTGTAAGAGCAACAAATCCAGCTATTAGATTTCTCACAGTAAATCCACCACAAGCAACACTAATAATTATAAAACCAGGTGCTGGGGCTTGGAATTTGACCTTTGTTTTTGACCATTCTCTGAACTGTGTTTCATTATAACACAAACTGATACATGACGGTGATGATGATGATGATGATGATCTCTTTCCCTTCCTCCAGTATCCCCATGAAGTCAGCGGCACCCCCATGTACCTCTACGAGGTGGCGACGGAGTCTGTGTGCGAGTCAGCGGCGCGCCTCCTTTTCATGAGCATCAAGTGGGCAAAAAGTGTTCCCGCATTCTCCACCCTCCCCTTATCTGATCAGGTACTTTGGATGGATGGGCTGAGGGGAGAAGTGTAGAGATGAGTTTTAAACAAGGAGTCCAAATATTATCCTGCAGGGCCTTTTTAACATGAAGAGTCAAGGAAAACTGTCAGGAGTGGATTTGGTTCATAACTGATATAACTGATATTTTATTTAATATAATTTCAGTTTAAAAGATCATGTTAGAAGCTGGAACCAAATGAACTCCCCTGAGCACAATATGGGAAAAATAATATCGATCATGTTTTGTGCAGGAGTTACTATTGTACTGGTACTTATTAAGATTCAAAAAGGCTTAAAATACAATAAATCATTGCTTCATTGTGGCATACAGTTTAACACTGAAACAATTCCTCTTTGCAGCTGATTCTGTTGGAGGACGCTTGGAGGGAGTTATTTGTTCTGGGCATCGCGCAGTGGGCCATTCCTGTGGACTCCACTACTCTTCTTGCCGTTTCTGGTATGTACAAGGCACGAGAGAGCTTAGGCCGCTGACAGGCCTCATGAGCTGCACATGTAACTGTGTTAGGCACAGTCAGTGATATGGCATACTGCTGTGGTGTTATCCTGCAAAATGACAGTCTCTCCAAATTTCTTCATAGGAATGAACACTGAAAACACAGAGTCTCAGCGGATGAATAAGGTCATGTCTGAGATACAAGCACTCCAAGAGGTGGTCACCAGATTCAGACAGATGCGTCTTGATGCAACAGAGTTCGCCTGTTTGAAATGCATCGTGACATTCAAAGCCGGTCAGTACTGTTTTCTCACTGGGTATTTTACAGTATTTCCATTTAACCGAACAAGGCTTTTACTGGAAAACTACGGTTACTTCAAGTGCCCTTGAGCAAACTGAAGCTTCTCTGCTGCCTAAACCCAATTCTGGAGAGGGAAGGGGAATAAAAGCAAATGTTATTTTAGTATGTCATTATTTATGTACTACACCACCCCTTTTAATAGTTAAAACCCTGCCTCTGTCATACAGTTCCCACACATGGCAGCACTGAGTTAAGAAGTTTCCGCAATGCCAGCGCCATCGCTGCACTACAAGATGAGGCACAGCTCACTCTCAACAGTTACATACACACCAGGTAAGATACAACTAAATCCATCAGTCTAACTATCTATCTTAAGATCATGCATGTTTCACACCCATGTTGCATCTCCTGCAGGTAACTATTAGCAGCCAGATTCATTATAAAGTTAATGAGGCAATAAGCCACTGCAGTCTCCTGTAATTGTGCACAGGTGCGACAGTTGAACCTCGTTTTTAATTAGCAGCTATTTGTGACAGGTGTGCGTTAATTGGATAGGCTGCATCAGACAGTCTGCACATAGAAGCGGAGAGAGGGGCTGTTTTTGACCCCCAGTGATGTTTTTCAGGTACCCGACTCAGCCCTGTCGCTTCGGGAAGCTGCTCCTGCTCCTGCCGGCGCTTCGCTCGGTCAACCCGTCCACCATAGAGGAGGTGTTCTTCAAGAAGACCATCGGCAACGTGCCCATCACCAGGCTCCTCTCCGACATGTACAAGTCCAGCGATATATGAATTCTCGCCATCTGTCCGGGCGCATGGAAAAGACTTGAGCTGGAGGCCCAGAGACCCACCCAGCAGTGGACAGAATGTCAAATCAAAGCAGGTGTAACCATGGGTTGAATTTTTGTTGAGCACAAAATCTCTTTAGGCTGTCTTAAAGTAGCCTATTTATGCCTAGGCTCCATTGAAACAAAGACTGCAACACAGCTGGAATTCACCAAGTAGCCTGTTAACAGTTCTAGTTAAGGATTAGCATGTAACTTTCATTATAGAATTACCTGTATGATACTGAAAAACTGCAATCTCTGGTGTGGGCACAGACAGCCTACAGGGTTTAAAAATCGCCTAAAGACTCTGTAGAGCACCTGCCAAGTATGTCTTACAAAGAGATGTTATATATTAAGACGTTTTTTTTCGAGTGTCTGTGAGACCAATGAGCTTGACGACCAATTCAGTCTTTTATTGCTGTGTTCAATCCCAATGGAGGAAACCAAAAAAGATGACGCATGCGTAATGGGGGATGTGAATCGCTGTCCCTTGATCCGGTGCTGAAACCAAACGCACGGGGCAACGAAGAAGAGGTGCCAACTCTATGAAGAATTGGGGGGGGAAAGACTTTTAAAGGATATGCTTGCATTTCCTCCTGACTGTAAAACTACATTCATCTGAAGATGGTGTTTGTATTTAAGTGGTTACTGTCCTGTTTGTGTCGGTGTGTCCTGTTTGAGGCGCAGCATTAAAAATGTTTAGGTCGACTTTGTGAAGTTAGACACTAACACTGGATAAAATAATATTCAGCACTTGGAAATGTTTTTGTGGGCTGTGATGTTTTTATTCTGTTGTAAATATTTGGAGTTATAACTATTTAGAGTTGTAACCGAGAGAATAAAAGACACTGAATTAAACGGTTTCCAAATAACCTAGGTATAAAACTAGCAGCTGCAGTTTTGAAACTTGTTTGAAAATATACATCATTGCAAACAATGGTGATGCTCTTCTCAGATCTAATGTTTGTTTTATCAATGTAAAGTACGATTTGAAAAGATTTTCCAATAACACTTTATAATAAGGGTACAAAACACATGATTTAATGCCGGATGTATCATGTATCCTTTATGGATCATCATTTAAAATTTGTCCACATTAGCTGGAATCCAGTTACATAAAATAAAATGAAGGTACATTTCAGATCCATGCATTTTATCAGCCTCTCTGAATGCCTAACAGCACCTGTTGTCATAGAAACATGAAGCTGTTTTCATCAAACTGGTAGTCGCATGCAAACATTAACATGTTCTCAGTCCTCATGTATGTCGCATTAACAAGCTTTGGCGTGGCACACAGGTTTTAAAAACAAGCAGGCCTACCAAACAAAGTGACTACTGACTGTAAGTAAGACACATTTAAGTGTTTATCATTACACACATAACATCACCATTTCAAGTTACCTGGGTGACCCCCTTCAAGTAAAGTCATGTCGTGATACTAATTTGCAGTTGATTGGTTAATGTAAATTCACTACAAGTTTGAAGAGGCACTGTTCTGATCATCAAATGCAAAGATCTTTTCTATGTAACTGGATTCAAGGTCATTTGATGGCCTATAAATTAACGTATGAACTAACTGTGAATTAACAATCATGTATTGATGATCTATTAAGCGTTAACTAATCACATAAACTCACAGTGACTTGATCATCATGATACAGCCTGCATTAAATGATCACGAGTCATACATTAGGTATGGATTACTTTTGCGTTTTGCACCCTTATTATAAAGTGCTACTGATTTCCCTTTTTTAGTAGCCTACTCTATTCTAAATAAAAACTCAGGACTGTTTTAATAAACGCTCTGATTAGCCATCAGCCTAAACGTTTTTGTAATGAAGATGACAGATTATGTATTTATTGATCAATAAATGTAATAACAAATTTAGGGTATCAGTAAGTTGACTATCCAATGTGTAGTGTTAGACAGGTCAAGAGTCCAAATCAACACATGTAATTATGCGTGGAGACATTTCACCTATTTTATTGGAAAATCTTCAAAATAAACAAAAATGGCACAGCAGTATACAAATCTCAAAATGCATATAGCCAGTAGAAATACTGCAGTTCCCTCTGTGTAAATTACTTCTTTCTTGCTAGAAAATCATTGTGATAACTGGGCAGGTGCTGGCTGATACACACACACACGCTTCCTTTTGAAGACAGGATCAACTAAGTGTGACTCGAAAGTCAAGGCCCATAAAATATACGTGCGTGTGGTTGTGTGTGTGTGTGTGTGTGTGTGGTTGTGTGAGTGTGTGGTGGTGGTGGTGGTGGTGGTGGTGGGGTGGGGTGGGGTGGGGTGGGGTGGGGGGGTGGGGGTATTTAGTTGCTAGTTATGGTGAGCAACATGCCAGTAATGGATACATATGATGATAAACGCTGTGGGTCTTTACAAGAGCTTTGCATACATAGAATGCTCATTCAATGTTACTATATAAAAGGAATATATTCAAGACATAGCTAAATGATAAATACATAATATATCCATGTTAGTGGCATTTCCAGACATAAAGAGAAATTACTATAAATTACTTTCAACCACAGTTGTGTGTCGAACATTCTTGACTCCAATTAGAAGGTGAAAAACACCGATCAGGGTCACAAATTAAACTAAAAGAGGCAGTGAACAATATTACTTTTTTGGGGGGGGGGGGTTGTCATTGAAATGTTTATTGTCTGAGAGAAACCTGGAGTAGCGAAGAGAGCTTTGGGTTGTCGGGCCAAGCTGGGCTGAGCAGGGCCAAGCCGGACCAGGTCAAACAGAGCCATCTTGTCCTTCAGGCTTGTCTGATTTTGGATGGGGTGTAGCTCTTGTCCACAGACTCGTCCTGTAGAAACATGTGCAGGCATCGTTCGTTCTGAGCTAGAGGGTGACCTGCCACTCTGAAACACACAAGAGCAAAAGACAAGACTTGATGACACGCAGATAACAGAGGCACGAATGCACCTTTGGACACACGGACGGACAGAACGGGGCAGAGATTGGCAGGAACATTGGACTAACTTTAAGGTGAGAAATCTGGGAAAGATTTGGCATGAAAAACAAATTTAGGACATTTATAATGGGCTGGAAGTGAGGCAAGAGGTCAATTAACATGTCCAGTGTTTACGTGTGAACATGTATGCATTGCCACCTCTGTAAGTGTGTTTAAATACTGGAGATTTAAAAAGAGACAAAAGAAATGGAAAGCAGTAAAAACAAATGTGACATTCTACAGATGTAAGGTGAGATATTTAATTCTGTCTAATTAATGTCTGAAGCTTCATTTCACTGATTTGCAAACCAAAGGCTGCACAATTAAACAGCCATCTCAAACATCTTCCAATGTTTCAGTCCTACATGACACTATAAATACACCTAACATGTTGCTCTGATGCAAGTTCTTCATTCATTCCCAGTGTCATCCTGTCATATAATATATTGTAATATATTTCATCCTCACACACATAAAAAGACAGAAACTGTAGCCTATTCTGAAGATAATTTGTTTTTTTGCATTTTTGCCTTAATTTGATAGCCAAGAGTGTCGATATACACTGTGTCCAAATTCCATACTACTTGTTTACAGTATGTACTTCATACTTATCGTTACAGTGTACCGTTTCTGCAGTTTGTATACAATAAATTAACATACCTATGTGTTTATATTAACAGGAAATGGTACAATACTAGTACAACTCTAGAATGCCATTGCCAATTGATGTTTTTCCAAAGATCTAATAGTAATTTTTATTTTCTGAGGTCTTCCTGGAGCTGTTTCATCAACATCCACAATTAGTTTTAACTTTCTCCATTTCCTTTGTGCAAAGCATTGTGGGAGACTAGTGTCCGTCAACAGCGCACACAAAAATAAAAGGGTTTGCGGCATCCTGTTAGGTTAGGGCTTTAAAGCACAGAACATGACCTGCAACGTCCCCCTGTTGGAGTCCAGCTGGGGACCTTTGTCGCATGTCATCCCTCTACTGTGTCTATAATAAAGGCACAAACTACTAAATGAAAAAATTCTATGGTATTTTTTTTAGTACACATACCGATTTATTTTGAGTATACATTATTTTGTCACTTTTCCAGTGTGAAGACACTACAGACTCTAAACCTGCTCAGAGTTAGAGTTTAGTATGGATTTGGGAAACAATCTCTGCAAAAAGTGACACAATAATCAGTAATCAATATGCTACTAATACATTTTGTTGATGGTGATGAAGATAAAACAGCATCACAGTCTGAGCAGCACTGATGAAGAGGCTTACTGTCATTTTTAAAACTTTGACCATATATACTGACCGGCAGTACAGGGACAACTGCGGATGTCACATACAACGATCACCTATTTACATCAGCCACGTAATTACTGTGCATTTAATATAACTTTTACATGCATTGGCTTATGGATGTGGATGTGTGGTTGTGGTCACATGCTCTTGTTACTAATAATGATTTTTTGTTACACAAGCCATAAATAAGAAAGAAGTGTCAGTTAAAACTCGTGGAGAGGAAAGACACATCAACCCAGATACACAAGAGCCTTCTGTAAGAGCTTCGACAACCAGTAAATTAGTAAAAGATGACATGTCTCGCCTAACTTTTTGACAACTACCATGTGAAATCACAATTTGAGTGAACATGTGGGAAAGTTCTGTTAAGGTAAATCTTGGGGCTTCGTTGAACGTGTCTATCTTGATATCCTTGTATGATTAAATGAATCTGTATTTTATATCAGCTTCATTACAGCTGTATGTTATCACTGCAACCTAGAAAATACTGTCTTTGGGGCTGTGTTTTCCTCTGTTAAAGCCACTTTGACATCAGGCCTCCCTGAATGTCCCTCCAGATGACGCAAAGGAACTTAACGAGAATGAGCCAGTGCACCTGAGACCCCACAACATCTCATTTTTCAAACGGTAAATTTCTCAGACCAGATCAATACGATGACATTGTACGTATACATGCATCTTAACCTCTAACCGGAAATATTTTGGACAAATTAAGCTGCCCGGGGGAGGCATTCACAGGTCAAATACCAGCGAGATCACTTGAGAGATCAAGCTTGCACCCCCCCCCAACAAACCCTGCTTAATAGGTTTTTGGAAATGTTGACATTGAGGACAAGGTGCAGCGGAAGCATGTTAAAATCTCAAGGACTTGCTTGCTTTTTGAAGTGGGGATGTAAGCCCTTGTTTTTTTTTTTTACCTGAAGCATGAATTATGTTTGACTAGCCTAATCAAAAAGTGATGGTTATCTCCTCTCCTCCTCCTCACTTGTTTCACAGCGACAATCATGTTTACCATTCCAAAAGATTTCCTCTTCACAATGCTCTCAATCACAGATTAAACAATGCTGCCAGCCACATCGGCCAGTATTAAATCTGAACAATGATATGATCAACAGCAGTGTTTCATTCATAGGAAGCAAGGGGGGGAAAAATCTTAATTACCAACACATTCTCATCTTCTTTAAAAACACATATTTATGGATTTTAATTTTCTCAACTGTCTGCGCACTTAATATTCCAACAGGAAACATTGATGCATTTGCACATGAAACAAAGATAATGGCCAAGTCTGCAATCAAAGCAAATAATTACAATCACACTGTAACTTTTATTGTTCCGCAGCTGAAAATGGGGACATGCTGGATCAAAAATAAGCAGAGGTGCACACACTATCCCACAGAACCACGCGCTGTAATTTGAGCTGCAATTATCATAAATTACACATCAACAATAAAACAAATGTGGGAAAAATTATGTTGTGGGGGTGCGCACTTGAGTCCTCTTTGGTTGTTCTTGTCCTTTGCGAGGTAATTATAAAAGAGAATTAAGAAGGATAGTGAGAAAAAAAGACCTGTCTGTCTGTGCGGGTTCAGTTTGTTAACAATATGAAGAGAAGTGAAAAAGTTGAATCTACTTATCGCACAAAGTGTTTCATTGTTCTTAAGAGTTAAAATAATACCCCGCTAAGGCAGAAGCTGCAAACGACTGCGACTACAAAGACAAAATTGTAAAGAATAAATTGTTTTAACCTCGTGGCGAAGTAGCGGGAGAACGGAGAAAGACGGAGAAGATGCGGAAAGGCTTACTTGTTGAGAAACTGCTCCAGACCCTGTCTCCGCTCCTCGATGAAAGAGTCATCAAATATCCCATCATCCCCTCGAAACGGAAGCTGCCGGATAAGAGCTTTTCCCGGGAGAGGTGGGACGACCACCTGAGATAAAGGAGCGCCCACAGAAAATCATACAGCAGCAGTTAAACAGGCATAAATAACTTATTAATGAGGATTTCAGTGCTTAAAATGGTAAAACATTTTTAAAAAGACAACTCACAAAACTATGATCCTGTAGTGATTGTGTACAGTATGATCTGGTCTGAACATTTTTATATGCCATTTCTGAGGCTAAAAACCAGATAGTTTATGGTCCTCATTAATAACAGGATAAAGAACACATTTAGGTGAAATCTTCCTTAACACTGCAAAGGTTCAAAAGATCTTTTGACAACTTTCTCTCCCATACAAAAACATTGCAGATGTGGTCAATGTTGTATGCTGATTTGATACGCCAAGTACTCAAGAGCCTTTGTGTTGAGTTCACCTCAATGGCTCACCTTGCTCTCCCTCTCCAGCTCCGCTCTGAGCCACTCAAAGTCGCTGTACCGCCTCCGTACACAAGACTCCTTCAGCTTGAAGATGGGTAGGTTGGTCTGTGGACACACACACACACACACACACACACACACACACACACACACACACAGGCGGCAAACTGTTACAAGTGTCACTTTTAAGTGTTGCCTTGATTTACTGAGGAACTTTCCTTAAATCCTTGCAGTTGTTACACAAATGGAAGAACCTTTTTTTTTTTTTTTCAAGAAATGACTGGCCTCGTCTTCATTTCTGTGAATCCACGTTTAGCCAGTGCTTTAAATCCCACTCAGTAACATAAAGTGTGTCTACATGCTTTTTTTTCCCGTGTGTGTACTGTAGTGTATGTAGGGGCTGCAGCTATTTATTACTTTCATTATTGATTCATCTAGCTATTATTTTTCTATTAATTGTTTCATCTGTAAAACATCAGAAAATAGGGAAAAGTCACAAAAAGAGCCCATGTTGACGTCTTCAAATAGTGTTTTTCTTGCCACACTTAATTGTTGCAATGTTTTCTGCATGCATGGTGATGGCTACTTTATGTAAGCGATAATACACAACGAGGCGTGCCAATATAATAAAATAGATATTTCCCTTTAGAGCTGAAGCAACTTATCAATTCTTCGATCAACAGAAAATTGATCAGTAACTACTTTGATAATCGTTTTATCGTAAGTCAAAAATGGCTAACATCAATTGTTTCCAGCTACTCATTGGTGAAGATTTGCTGCTTTCCTTTGTCTTAACGTTACATGAATTGAATATGTTTTGGTTTTAGACTGTCGGTCGGACGAAACAAGCTATTTAAAGACATACCCTTGGGCTTTAGGAAATTGTGATGCAGACTATTTTCTGACATTTTATAGACAGAGAACGATTAATCGATTGAGAAAGAAATCAGTTGCAGCTCTACTTCTCTTTGCATCATCGGACTGACTGACTCCATTATTTCAGGCACACTGCAACACCTTGACATTTATACCAAACATCTTGTGTTATTTAAAGAAAGTTAGTTTTGGGTAATGTAATCAGTACAACCACCAATAAGGTTAGTTTCACCTGAGACCTAAATGGTAATGTCTCAGTATTGTCACTATGGTTACCTGTGGGTTGAGCAAGATTAAAACAGTGTCTAAAAAGTTTACTACAGACTTTTACAGACAACTACCAACAAATCAGGGGTTATAAATAGCAAAAAAGTTATCACTGTAAAGCTGTAAGGAGAGATTAGGCCAACTTCAGGAAAAAGACAGCGCGAAAGGTTTTATTGCATTGGTTTTGGGCTTAGCCTTGCGTTATCTACTCTGACTTTATTAAAGGAAAAGGAGGAGAAAGAACAAAAAAAACAAAGACTCCTTCAAATTGAACCAAACTGAATAGAAAAATTGAAACTGGCCTCCAGGCAACAAAAAAAAAGATCACTTATGTTTTGCTCACCAAGGTCTGTCGCACTCAGAATGTTTTGCCGTTTTTTTGTGTTCGTGTACGCCAATGCACAGATGTGTGCGTAATTCTAAGTTGCTGTTGACGAGCACTTGAGATTGAATTAAAAAGGGGGAGATGTTTCGACATTGACAGAGAACATTGAGCAAACAGCACATTACAGCACAATGCCAAACCTCTTCACTAGTCCTGACAGCACATGGCCATCCCACGACAATGTACAAACAAGGGGAGAGTGAATGAGCATTTCATTGGTAGGCCACATTCACAGAAGGTCAGAATTCATGGAAGAAGTAATCACAAGAGCAAAGCAATTGAGCAAGTAGGCGCAGCATGAATACAGTGTGAGCAGCAGACTGATCGATGAGCAGACAGCTATGACTGTGTGCAGCAGAGGGATGGAGAGTTAACTAATAGGCTGAGTAAATGGCTGAACAAAAGAGAAAAGGAGTGGGTGTACGCAGTCCTAAAGGAAGAGCAGAAAAACTGGAGGGGTTGGGAGCTTCATCTGGTCTGTGTAGGACTAATTGAGGAGGAGGGAGAGCAGGAGTGGTCTTTTTGCTCTCATGGTCTCTGCCTTTCAGTCATTTTCCTCTTTATTTCCCTTGCTGTGCAATAGTAAGTCAGATTTTCTGCCCTTGAGGCTCCTCTTATGGTGTTTCAAAGGCGTTCGCTTTCTTCCCCATTTGCTCTGTCCTCTCCTCAGTCTTCAAAAGTATGGATCCTACCCACATTTGCTGGGGGAAAAAAAACCTTTATAATGACAATGAGAGCTGCCTGTCAACCAACATGACTGCAATTGTTGCAATGTTTGACTGTAAAACAAATGTTACCTGGGGAAATCAATAAAAGGGAGTCACAATGTACACTCTGTCGCCAGTTTGTTTGGTACACCTAGCTAAAACTAATGCTACAGCCCTGCAATGAATTCATGAAGGTTATAATGTTCTGTTTTAGTTGAAACTGTTGTAGAGAGATGTTGATTTAACTGTATGGTTAGTTTGAAGGATGCAAAATAATTACGGCTTGGTTTAACACCTAGACTCCCTATTTGAGCTCGTTTTTTCCAAGCAGCTCTTCTTTATTATCTTATAAGATCATTTTACTAACATAGTTTGATTCAGGCGTTTAGGTTGTTTGTAACCCACCTTCCCACTAATCCAAGTTTAGAAGTTGTTTGTTTGATCATTTATGTCCACAAGGATGTGTGGTAGCCTACGAACGGTCCAATAGAAGACATAAAATAAGAAAAATGGAGGCACATTTTTGGTGATTGTAATATTGTGATTCATTTACAGCACATTTTAGCACAAGCGCTACTATGCTAGGCTCAGAGTACAAGATACTGGGGACAATTTACCCAGACTTCCTCTATGGAAATCAGCGGAGAGTCTGATCTGAGTCCTTGGTCACTACCAACGTTTCACACAGAATATCTGTTAATGTAAGCAATTTACAGATAAAACTGTGTCATGTCTTATTTGAACATCATTGTGTTTATGTTTTAAAATCTGACCTGCCAAGGGGAATGCAGATGAAATTTAGGTTAAAGATAACTTTGGTGCAATACATCAAATGGCAATATTTATGTTTAATATTGTACAATGTCCCTAACAAATAAATAAAACTTTATTTTCAATGCAGGAACTGCTTACATACAGGATCAGGGACACCCTAATAATTCTAAAGCCTGTTAGATATTTGCAATATCTTGACCGAACATCACTGCTTTATGAGAGGAACAGAGTGGATGTGCAATAATCAAAACGTATGACAAGGAGACAAAGACTTCTCTAAATGGCCACCAAGAAGCTGTTGTAGTGTACAGGTTTAAAGGACATCTACTGGGGAAAGGCTGGTGAAAATGTGGCCAAAATAGCTGCTGTATTGCAAGAGGCAGAGAAAACTTGACGGTGAGACAGAAAGTACTATATGCATTTGTATGAGTGTGTGTGTGTGTCGGAGAGAAACGTTCAATACTATAAAAATGAAGCATAGTTTGCGCTGAAAAGATGTTATTATCCTGTACTTTTAATAACACATGTGTAGTACAGTTAGCTTATTTTCTTATTTTTCTTTTCTTGTGTTTTGTGCGTTTTTGATTTAACAGCTGATAATTATGTTATGTGCGTGACACCACCTTTATGTCAAAATCTGTTAAGGTTTTCAAACTCGTGGTTAATTAGGCCCTAACTTCAGTGTTGGCTGTTACATGAAAGCTGTTTCGCTCTCACCCCATGACACGAGTTTTGTTTTTTCACCACCGCTAGCCTCGCAGCACTTTTTCTAAACAAACAAACTATTTTGTATCCGGTTCTTTCTGTGACCTTTGTGGTGTATGCACAGAAACAAAAACCAGACAGAAACCAGACTTTGCTGTAGACACACAAAAAATAATTCATAAGATCGCGTAATAATAATAATAATAATAATAATAATAATAATAATAACGTCACATTTACTGTGATTAAAACCTTAAAAATTAAATCATCTAGTTAAGGTGACAGTTGCAATAATAGAAGTATTTCCTTACTATGGTTATAATCAAATAGGTGCCTGTAAACTCACTGCCACTCCCTCTTTCCCACTGTGTCTTTATGTGTCTCACGAGCACTGAAAACTTCCCATTCCCACTTTATTTCAAGTTCTCTCCAGGTGAAGTTGTCAATGAGCCCCTCACTCCTCCTCTTTCTCAGGTCACAGGAGAAGTGGATTATCTTGGCTTTATCACCCCAGTGCTCTAGCATTAACTCCACTCTCCCCTCACCGCGGTCTGTCCCTGCTGCGTCATGTTACCTCACAGCATGGAGCGCTGCAAAGTTAATCCCCACCACAACAGATCACAGTTACAGGTAATCTGCCACCGCCGTGACTCTAATCCCATCATGTGCACACAGAAAACACTTAACCACGCGCAAGCACACACTCATGTACATGAAGTATGCATGCATGCACGCACAGGTGTTAAGTATAAGGATCTGACCAGTCACACAGTTAACAAGGTAAATATAATAGCCCAAAGCATTCGAGCCTGTTTGTACACACACAGTCGAACCCGGACCCACTCATCTCCACACAATGAAGCCAGCAATGAGAGTATAAGGAAAGAAAGTCACCTGGCCTTTCAATCCTCTCGCCCTCTCAAACCCTGTGATTAAGAGATTGGTCTTGCAGGACAAGGGGAGGAACGAAAACGAAGGAACTGAAAAATGAGAGGTCTCACTCACTCTCTCTCTCTCACACACACACACACACACACACACACAGAAAGAGGCGGTGCGTGAGAGCTCTACGAGTCAAAGATCAGGTTTCCCTGGCCTCTGTTCTCTTCACGGCTGGTTAGAGGTTAGGGCCTGGGTGTCTCAACTTACTGGCCCCTGCAGTGATTGGGACATGGGACCGGCCCACAACCAGCCAGGTCTCAGCATTTCATTAATTGTCTAAAAAGGCACACTTTGGCTCTCTCACTTTCACTAAGGGAAAGAATAAAAGATAAGAGAGGAAGGTGAAAGAAATTAAGGTAGGGGACAAATCTCCAAACTTACAGAAAGCCAAATAAACAAATAAGGAATTCATGGTTATATTAAAAGCAAGTGTAAAAGAGAAAATGCTGTATCTTTAAAAAAAAAAAAAAGGAGCATAAAGCTAGATGTACCTCCTTCTAAGTAGACCTCCTAGCTTCACTTTCCATTATGAGCGTGCAAGATGCAATCTACGCTCCATAGGCAGAGCATGTGATTCATAATGTGTGGGACACAATACCTTAGTCTCATTGAAAATGGGTTGAAAAGAGGCAGAACCCTTAAAAACATCGAGACAGAGGAAGAGGGAGAGAGGGGACAAAGATCACTCATCTCCTGAGAGAATAGTTCAAGGCCACCATGCATTAGCTTTTAGCAGGATGGATTAAGTCAAGTTTGAGAGTGCGCATCCTAAACCTCCCCCATGCCCCCTTCTTACCCCTCCCATACACTCTCCTTTCAGAATAATAGCATAAAAAATAGCAACATAATACCATCTCATTGCATCATATTCCAAAATGGGGGGAAAAAAAGACAGGGAACAAAAGCGTTGGGGCTATAGGTCTTTTGCTCTCGCCTCTCCATGTACTCTCACACTCGTTCTCTCGCTTGCCGGCCCTTGCGGCCTGACAGCCTACCCTCTCTCCGACTCGCCTAGCTGGCAAAAAGCTGCTTTGTTGCCATAGTATCAACTCCCACTTTTGATACTGTCATTTCAAGTAGGATATGGTAGCCTTGATACAATATGTTCCCTATTTCCATTAAAATAGTTGTCGAAGAGGATGCTGTAGACTTTGGATTACACTTGACTGTGCCTGACAAGCGCCCCCCCACACACACACCCACTCCCCATCTCTCCCCATTTTATTAATGACCAAAGGCCCCCGCCCCAATGCCCAAATGGAAAAGAGAAAGAAAGAGAGAGGGAGAAGCTATGGGAGTAGAGAAGAGGAGGGGTAGAAGACTGAGTGAGAGTGAGCGACAGAGCTATAAGAGGCCTTTTATGTACTCCTATCCATAAACAAAGTGAGATCCCAAAGTTCGCTCCCCTGAATGTGCTCTCTGGATGAGATGGGAACCAACTAAAGACAAGAAATTTTGATAATACCCAACACCCCCCCTCCCCCCACCACACACCCCAACTCCAACCCCCTGTTTGCTGAGGGTCCAAACAAATACACCATGCTGCTTGAGGGGGGGGTCCTCTCAAACCAGCAACAACCAGAAAAAAAACATTCAGGTGATATGATAGGACTCTGCAGAATAACTCTGTCCATTAGGAACATGAAAAACATGTGCAGAGGCAGAAAAGAAAAATAACACCAAACCTACCAGCTTCCTGCGGTCTATAAGCCATTTCAGAAACTACACTTAAAAACGAAGGGATTTAGATGAGAACAAAAACCCATTGTTTCTACACGACCCTGGACATTACAAGTCCGCTCAGGCAAAATGAGATATCCGCCTCCTTTCAGTATGAACTTAGCTTCCACCTCTTTAAAAACCTGACTGAAAGAAGTGGATTGATCCCATTGATTTCAAACACAAAATGCAGGCCTGGCTGTCAACAAGTGACTGCGTGACCTGCCTCACAGCCTCTGCAACCAGTTGGCTTCAGAAAATGATAATCCAATCTTTATATACGCCTTGTTTCACCACTAACTTGATGAACTTTGAGTCACAAGACAAAGGCATAGGCTGACATTCATTTTAACAGAGTTAAAGCAAACTTTACACTTTACATTTCATAAAAAGAAGAAGCCCGTGCTCTGGTGTTTACACTGTACAGTAAACCATATATAGATATCAAAGTGACTTCAATAACCACACTATGAACTAGGCAACTGACTGCACACAGCTGGGAGTGAATGGGATAAGTGGGCATTGGGGTAAAGGCTAGCGAGGGGGTGGCTTTCTGCCCTCCCATGGGTGGGGGGGGTAAGGATGGGGAATAAACGCTCCAGCTCCCCCACACCCTGGCCTGTTTCATTCTTCTCTCCTCTCAATGAGGGGATTAGGCAGACTCTCTCAGTGCGGCCACAAGGGCTCTCTCAATTTCAGATGGATAGCGGGACAGCAGTGAGAACAGGAGACAAGGGAATGAGTTCCAAACATAAAATGTATAGCATAATTAGATGAAAATTTAAGTAGTTCTAAATATTATAAGTAAGATAGAAACAAAAAAAATCGCAAAGCACAGGGCAATGCATTCCAGGCCGAGGCATTGTGGCTAACGCTCTTAACATGCTGGAGATGGAGTAAAATGCTTCTAAAGAAAGCTGAAGAAAGGAGAAGGAGAGAAGCAAAGTAAAGTTGACACCACGTTTGTTGAGAAGTGAGGGATGCGCCACTTATTCTGTGGTCTTATGCAAAGCAGGGTCACACAGGGCTATGGGGTGCACAATAATGCTGATTACACGCATATGCAAATTAATACACGCTAATCAAGTACAGTAGCCTTATATTCAACACTAATGCCTGGAGACGGCTTTTCTTCCCTCGACCCATTTCTTTAAGGTAAAGGGAAACTATAAATACTTTAAGGCTGCTCACCAATCTAAATACTCCAGGCCACTAACTACAGGGGTGTCAGTCAAGTGAAATGACAATTTAAAGATAAGAGATGAGGCAATTAGATGAGTCTAGTGACTGCCTGACAATTTCAGATTCTCAATACAGCCTGCACATTAAAAACGCATAAAGTCCTGGAATGGCTCAGTTTATGCAAAATTGTATGTGGTGACAGACATGATGAAAAATGAAAAAAAAATGTCTATGAAATATACTTTTTGTCAAATCCTGAAAATTGTGCTGTTTTAAAGAAAAATATCAAGACTTTCTCTTGTGTTTGTGACAGCTACATATTGGATCAAGACTCTTACACCTGATCAATACTGTAACTGAGCACTGCAAAAATTTAAGCTCAACAATTCTTTCTTGACCTTAGAAACAGCAGTTGGGGGAAAAAAAAAACAATCTCAGGCCAAGGTCCTCTTAGTCGCTTGCTCTGGAGCTTTCAATCATATCACACAATCTTCATCAGCACATGGAGTTTGCTGAGTTTCCATTGAACTGTAGATGTTCAAACTTTCAATTGTTCTGAGCACCAGGAATTCTCATTCATGTTGGCCACGTTTGAACATCTACAGTTCGATGACAACTGAGCAAACCCCATCTGCTGATGAAGAACGTGTGATATGGTCGAAAGCTCCAGAACAAGTGGGTAAGTGGACCTTGTTTATTTTTCAATAATTTAGTATGATCATCATCTGCAATGTGTTCATTATTTGAAGTACAGTACTAGCATTGTTCAAAAGTGCTCTTAAATATTTTTTTAAGCTGATTCGGCTTGATTTTGAAGTTGTGCGTGTCTGAGAAAACTGCACGATACAGGATCTGTGTTTGGCAATAGCTAGGATTGTCTAACCGTTACTCTCCTCACTGATTGCTCAATAATGCCAAATTTCTGGACAGTATCTAGCCAATACTCTAACATGTCACATCTTACATGTTTCCGTACACAAACACTTAAAACCAACTACGAACTAGTTTACCAATTGATGAAGGAATATCTCTAAGAAGAAAGGCATTTGTTCTCCTCTACAAGTTCTTCAGTAGAGTAGGAGGAAGGAAATGTGTCATGGGGGGCAGGGCGACACTGGAGAGGATCAGGCAGTATGCTGCATCCTGTCAACAGTTCCAGAGAAGCTGACATGTGGAGTTATGTTCCCCTTTGGCCCGGTACCTCTGGATGACTTTTGATGAATAATCAATTAAGGCAGGACAGCTACAAACTAAAGCATTCTTAAACCAACCAACACCCCCCACTAAAGTAATATTAGTATGATGTGTGTATGGACAGAGAGAGCTAAGCCTTTGGTCATACAGGCCTACCCTCATGTTAGGCTGGTCATCAAGTGTGATCAATGCTGTTATCTATTCTTTGCAGTCAGAAAATGGGGTGTGGTTGCAGTTCAGCTCTGAACTGTTCAGAAAGGCTTTAACTTTTTGGAGGAGTTATTTGATTATCTTTTATTCAGCTTACAACAGAGGTTATATAACTCCAACTTATATGTTGACATATCACTTATGTGAATTGGTAAACAGCTCCACTGTCACGCCACACAGGAAAAAAAAAACACTTGAGGCTATTGTAAACAAATTCCCTTCTCTGGGAGTGCAATAGCAGTTAACAGTTGTCGTTAAAGCAAACATTAGCTACTGCTTGTAGGTACACTGTACTTGTTAACATTGTTGTCAAAATATCTCGATGACTTAACGATAACGAACGTCTAGTGAAATAACTAACAGCTCAACGTTAACACCAGTAACTAACGTTAACTCATTAGTTTAATGTCAAATAGCTAACCAGCGTTAGCTAGTTTTGACGAGTGTTACTAGCCTGCTAGCTAGCGTTGGCTAACTCGTTTCGCAAATAACGCTTTGCTCTTCTTAGATAGTCATTCACACATTTAAATATCGATTCTCTGGTAGTATGCGCGTCTTTTTGGCTGTAGGAATCCTGATGTCAAGCAGTCATAACTTTCTTTGACCAACAGGAAAGACGTTTCTTAGCTTAGGCAGCTAGCTTAAAAGCTAACGTCATTGGCACTTGTTACTGCAGGCTCACCTTCAGTCTGACTTCATACGTGGTAAATCTGCCCCTGCCAACCCCGATGGTCTCAGGGTTGCTCACATCAATCTCTAGAAAATTACTTGGGGGTCCGTAAGCGTCATTTAAGTTCTGAGGCTTAGAGAAGAGCCTTCTTGTATCAGCTATGGTATCAGCCATTTCTCTCCTGTCCTTCTAGCAGCTTGTGATAGTGTTAAGTTAGCCAGAATGCAAATATGTTCGTTCCTTTGCTGACCTTCAAAATAAAATATTTCGTGAATGTTGTGTCCGCCTAATATAAAATGTAGTGAAAAGGGACACTACTTTATGGGAGTGTCTGTAATTAATTATACTAAATATTTATATTCATACTTTTCCACGCGACTTTACCTTTTACACACCTAAAAAGTCTAATTTTAACTTTTATTTTGAAGGCAAATTACCCGAGTTCCGGTATTGCTGTGTCTCTGACTATCGCTAGCTTCAAAGGCCAGCGCGCTGCACTTCCGATCAGCTGAGGTTCAGCTGACACTGCTCGGCCACCTGCTGCTCGGTTTGTTTACAACCCGCCACCGGGCATAGTGGTCGTAATCACGTCTTTGGACGATATACATAATTTGAAGAATTTTATTTGTATGATCCGGACCAATCGCACTTCGCAATGTAACGTAATTGCTGCTGAAATGTAAAAACACATTTGATCTGACGTTCAACATAAAAGAAGTGCTCAGGATTTAATGCTCAAAATAATATTCATTATTAAAAAACACTTTACGTAGAAAACGATTAGCGGAATATGTCATTTTATGAATTAACTGAATTTAGTCATATAGGCTACACATCTCCGATCTATATAGGCCTAAAATTTTCAGCCGTTTGTTTCCGTTGTTTAAAAGCTTAAATGTAAAAAAAAAGCAATCAAGACATTTGTTATATCTGACTTGTCACAGTTAAATCCCTTCCATGCGTGTGTCATGTGGCAGCGGCTTATTTGTGTCAAGTTAATTTCAATAAAGTTTTCGCGTTTTGAAACATCATGGCGGCTTACACGGTGCCTGCAGCTTTCAGACGCTCAATACATTTTTTGCTTAAAGACACTGTTGTGACCTCAAAGACAATATGCCGTTTGTCAGGCAGCTGCACTGGAAAGGGTAAGTGTCTTTCCGTCGTGTTGTAGTTAATGGTGTTCAGGTTGTGCGAGATTTAGTGTGTCTTCTTAGGTAATACATGTTTGGTAAATTTGCTGGCTATATCACCTATAACCTCTAGATTACACTTAACTGTAGCGCCTTCTCTTTCCAATCAGCAGCAGATATTTGTGCCTTCCGTGAAACTATTGCACACTATGATCGCCTCGTTCAGTGTGGCTCCCTGAGGAAAGATGTTCAGCAGAGGGATGTTTTCCAGCAGCTGGCTCGGCTGCAGCACACCCTGAAGAACTACAGTAACAGCATCTACTTGAACCCACCTCCACCGAGGCTAAACTCAAAAGATGACAACTGTCATCTTCCAAAAGATAAACACCAACACATGACAACAGCTGAAAACAAAGGTGGTGGATCCCCTGCTGAGGTAAAGGAGCTGTTATGTTGGCATGATGTGTCATAACACAATAATGCATGGTCTGATAATCAAATCCTCAGAATACCATGTTCTCATACCAACAAATTATCTCCCACTAAATTAAGTCTTATTCTCGTGATTTAGATTATTCCTTATTGATAGATTTTTGACTTGTAACTAGTCTCCAAACATATAGCAACCAAAGCAACCAATTTCCTGCCTCAAAGGAGCAGAATGAAACATGCACATAAACAAAACATTTTGTTTATGCGCATGTGCCAGCCTATGTGCTAGCAAGGTGTATGACTTCTCTCCTACTTGTAAAGTTGATCTATTGCATGTTACTAACACACAACATGAGCTCAGTTGACTCAATAAAGTCCCCTTTCACTGCTCAGTAATAGTTCATGTAGGCGAGGGAGTATTTGCATGTTAGATTAGCAGATTACACCAATAAATACAAGATTACCAGGCCTATATAATCAAGACTATTGCTTTGATGAAACAATGATGAAGTCACCTCTACTCACTGGCTTTTTGTGGCGCTTTCAACCATATGATATGGTGGAGTTTGCTCTGTTGATATACACATTCAGTGCCTGTTATGATAAAAAAAAATCCTATGGATATTATAGCAGCTACTGAACCAGTATGTCAACTGAGCAAACTCCATCCACTGATAAAGACCATGTGATGCGGTTGAAAGCTCAGGAAAAAAGCTAGTAACTGGACCTTTTTGAGTGGGGTTTTGTTTTGTCAAGCTATTATTTCCAGTTCAAGAATTAACCTTCATACCCAGGACTAGTAGGATGTCTGAAAGCACTCCCCCATTCACTCGTGCATCATCGTCATTTTACACCGAAACTGACCGGGGTAGTTTTACATAATTTGGACTACAAAAGGTGTAGATCCTGCCGTACAAATGTGCATACATTTCAGAGAATTCTGACAGTGTTGGAAAGTAAAAATAGAGCACTAGGTAGAAAATAGAGAGTGATTTTGGACACAGTTTACTGTTAACGTGACAGCATGGATTTGTTTAAAGCCTTTTCCAGTGTGGCATCTGGACATTCTGTTATAAAGCCCCATTGACGTCTAACATATGGAGGGACTTCACAGAGTCCACTGTACTGTACTCCAGTTGTATCACTGATGGTGGCCATGGGGCTCAGGTCAAAGGGAGGGTAGGGGTCTGGGAAGTGTATTGTGCTTGTGAGTTTTGGAACGGCGTAATGTAGGGGGCTGTTGTTGTTTTTAGGTCAGGGGAGCTGACTGTCTAGTATTTGGTGGTGGGAGTTTTTTTGTTGGTTGGCTGGCACAGACACATAGGGTTAGGCAGAGATTTTGGAAGGCAGCAGGGCAGACCTCCCGCTGGGCCCGTCCCGGCACCCCTCTCACTCTCTCACCGTCCCCATGCAGTAATGAGGGGATCCCCATTGTCTGGGCCATTCTTGTCCTTTTTGCTTTTGATTCGGGACTCTGACAAATACTTTGGTGTTAGTTATCAACACCACCGCCCCCCTCTCCTTTTGCACCTTATTTCTTGCTCGGTCTCTCTCACACACACACACACACACACACATACACACTGACTGGAGTACTTATGCAATTATTCTGGTTTGAATCAGGTCATACCACTGTCCTTTCGGTGTCTGTGGTCTCTGTGAAAGTGCCGCCATTGTCCTCACTAACTGACCAAGTCTGTGAGGAGAGTACACTTGACTTAATATTGACCCAATGTGGCGTGGTTTTGCGGATGGTCGGCTAACAATGGGCCATTGTTTAGAGAGAGCCACTCTCTTCAAGTCAGACCTGTCATCATAGAGTCCTCCTGTACATTGTAGGTCTCCAGTAGCACAGTTGTACCAGTTAAACCTAACTGAGACTCCCACAATCGCTCCATTAACCTTGTTAGTGAGAGACATGACATCTCTGGCTGTAGATAAACATGTTCAAAAGCAGTTTTCCTGAAGTCATTTCAAAGCCAAAGTGGGCATGTCCTGCATGTGAACTTTCCACTCATATGCCAGTCTATATCCTCCACCGGGAGGTGAGACAAGGCCACAGAGCTCAACTAGACAGAGTGGCTGAGGGACAGCCTTGTCCTTCTCCACTCTGCCGTGGCAGAATGGCTTCCAGCCACCACTGACAATTACCCCACCATGCCAGAGGGCAGCTTGGGAAGTCAGGGAGAAGTCACACACTGTCATGCCAGAACAGACAGGAAAGGCTTGTTGCGCTTCCAGTATTTCACTCCAGCACAGGACAGGCGGGGATGGGGGGATGATGGGGGTACAGGGGGGGAGCGGGGAGAGGGCAGAGAGAGAGGATGGGTAACAAGTTTGTTTTTTTCATTTAGTTTTCAATTGGCCATTGTCTGCATTTACCAGAGTCAAGTGCTCCTTGTGCGGTGGACACAGAGTACCGTCTCCATGAAATAGTTGCTAAATTAAATTTTAAGAGGACAAACCTTTCTATTTAGTGCTGAGTTAATTCCAAATCTATTTGGCGTTGCCCGGTTACAGAGATGGACAATCCTCAACCACACTGTTGTTGAACCTTATATAAACCATCTATCGTTTGTCCTCCTATATACAAATGTGCTCCCAAGTTATCATTACAAACATGTCATGATTATACTGGTGACATATGCGTTTACATGCCATGGGCCCTCTTTAGAGATATTTGGCTTTACTCGATATTCTCAGCTTGGTCACAGAGAAGACGTTTTTTTGAAGCAAAGACCTTTTGATGATAGGAGGCAGGCAGCACAATGACTTCCAGCAGCACCTCAATGCAACAGTACCGTATCACAATTAGCAGCGCTAAACAGGCTGCACAGACAAGTCCACTCCATCTCGTATGGAGCCTCATCCAGTCCTCTCCGTTTTGTCTGACAAATCCCCCCATTGTTCCTCTGATGATGCTTTTCTTTCGTGGGAACCCTGGCTTGTCTTGTTGATTAGATCCCCTTTGTCTTCCTCCCCTGCAGTGGGCTAGTCTGGAGAATGTGAAACCTCACACTGTAGTGGTGGCTTAATGCCTCAGCATACTTTGTTTATTAAACGATGATTCAGTCTTATATGGTAATGAATATAACAAAGTTTATTTAGGTTACCTGCTATAGTGTTTTGTGCTTTTAATAAGGAATTAATTTATGCATTCTTTTGAATAACCCTATTGATTTATGGTTAACTGGTGTGCATTATTGCTTATGATGACAAGCAGCTGTTAAAAGATTTAATATAAAACAAACATACTACAGTCGTTTCCTCATTTTTCTTCTTTTACACCCAAAGGAGGAACCCACTCCACCACCACCCAAAGGCTTCTATATCTATGGAGATGTTGGTAAGATCACAAATAGAAAAGGTGTTTTTATTGTAGAAATAAATATCACTATGGCATTTTCTATCTTGCTGAATCTCTACAAGATGTCTGAGATCAAGACAGAAGTGAGAATTATTGCTTTTTCTTTAATCCCTCTCTCCCATTCAGGCACGGGAAAGACCATGCTCATGGATATGTTTTACTCCCGTGTGGAAAACACTCGTAAAAAGAGAGTCCACTTCAATGGCTTCATGTTGGACATCCACCAAAGTTAGTATTGTCCTCCCACTCCACAGCACTAACTGCTGAGGGTTGGCTTGCATGACTTTATGGAAGTTTTCTGACTCGTGCGCTGGAGATGCTATATTTATCTCTCTGTTTGTCCTGAAGCCCTCCTGCTAATTGTCTACCATTATGCATACAGGTGAAATTACCGCTTTATTCAGTATTGTCATTGGGTTTGGGTTGCCGATGCAGGTGTGCTTCAAGATGTGCCTGACGTTTGTGTACTGCTTAAAGGGATCCATCGGAGGAAACAAAGCCTGCCAAAACGAAGGCTAGGGAAAATGTTCATCTATGACCCCATATCGCCGGTTGCCATGGAGATCAGCAATGAAACCTGCCTCCTGTGTTTTGACGAGTTTCAGGTGAGGGAGTGTATTACAGGCTGTGTGTATGTGTGTTTGTCTGTTCTTAAAATCTGCTTGAACATTAGCTACAAGTAGCAAACTAGACAGTAAGAAATCTCAATAGTGTTATGTGTTTTGATACTCCTTATATTGAATGCATACATTTGCTTGAAACAGTGGTACTCTGACACTAGTACTAAATAATAGGTGATACTGGTAAATATACTGCTAGTACAACTCCATATAATAAAGGCTTGCTGATGCTTAGATATGTCATTGTAAAGAAAATGCCTGTTGACTGGGAGGATTAAATAAAAACCCATAAAGTCCTTAACATGTGCCAAAGATTTAAAGTAAATGCAGCAGTTTGGGACATATTGTGTATATATTATAAATAATATCTGATTTTTTAAGGCATTTTAAAGGTTTAAACAAGTTTACAAAGAGAAAAAAATCCCGCTTGACCAAGATACTATACAATGTCTGACCTACAGTAAATCTACTGACTGATAGCAGAAGTTTGACAAGAGGTGGTCATGTTTCTGTTTCAGTACACGCTGAAGTAATTATTTGTACATTAATCGGACACATTTTTATACATGTGTAGCTAACGGCATATTCAATATTCAGTGGAAATCGCAAGCCAACAGCAGATATGTTCTATATTAACGCGAAAGTCAGAAGAAAAGCCACAGCACATGAGGCATATATACAGTGACTCACAGATCAGATGTCTAAGAACCGATTTTGTTTCTTTTGTGTGTAGTAGTAACTGCTTTGTGGTTTACCCTTCTTTCTTGTTAGACCAGGAAAAGGGAAAAAACACATGTTAAATGTTACTCTCTGTGTATTCTGAGTTCAGTGTTGAGTGTTAAATCAGTGATCACAATTAGTGTTCAGTCACAGCCGGTGTCTTTCCTGTCTGGACAACTGGATGCTTCTGATCTTGATTTCCTCACAATAACAGGACTGGGGACACCTAGTGGCCTTTTTGAATACAGCATAATTGTAAAATGACTCCCAGTAGCAGTGAAACATTCTCTCTCCTTTAGTATGTAGTAAAGTAGTAATTTGCTAGTGCAGTAGTAGTAGTAAAATTGTGTAATCTCACATCATATCAAGGTATAACATTTCATTGTCATTACCTTGAAACTGCAGCAGTCAGTTGAGTCAGTGATCTGCTCCTGTTGCATGTTTGTCCACTCACACAGTTAGTTTGCTCCCAAACCATTACAACCAAGTCGTCCATCGTTTTTGTACACTAGATTTACACAACTAAAAGGCACCTTCAGCCATTAGTGCTGCAGAACGTCTCATTATTTTACCCTACACTCAAAGGAGAGAGCCACTACTGAAGCTCTCTCTATTCTCTGTGAGGTAGTTAGTCATTCACTCCAGTAGAGAAAGACGTGTGCTTCTGTCTTTATCATTAGCCAGCCAAACACATCTGTTAGCAGCACAATGTTGTTCCTCTTACTGATATCATTACAGTTAATGCCAGCAGGTCAGAGGTCACAGAAGGTGTGCTTGCTCCCTCTAATCACTCTCTATGCATCTGCGAGGATCAAGAGCTGCTCCTTTCATCCGCCCGTCTTTCACATTTTAAACTGCGGCGCTGTTTGTGCGTTCTCATTGATTTGTTTTGTTTGCTGTCGCCAGCTTTGCTGTTTTCGCTTGTCGACTGTTGCTACCGGTGAATGGAGGGGAAACAAGCAGACATGTGCGCGTTGTTTGTGATGCATAAACAAGAGGTTGCAGGGTTGGGAGAGTTGGGGATGGGGGGTGGGGAGGGGGG
Source organism: Macquaria ambigua (assembly GCA_008360985.2). NCBI lineage: Eukaryota > Metazoa > Chordata > Actinopteri > Centrarchiformes > Percichthyidae > Macquaria > Macquaria ambigua. Next base: position 472,947 of record VMKM01000171.1, on the reverse strand, counting down.
TCTATACCAATCAGCATCCTCCTCCACTCAGCCATGCAAATGAGGCTCTGGGTATCAGTCGCACTCTCCTGCTTCCTTAAGTGAGTGGAGCTAGAAAGCGACTGGCGGCGGCGGGTCAGATGGATCTTATCCTCTTAAATGCTAATGACATTTCTCCATTCTCTTCATTAGCGCCGTGCCATTATCAGTAATTTGTAGCCCCCCTCCCTCCTTTTACGGCCCCCACCCGGCTCCCCTAATGAATACTCGCCATTGAGAGGTCCGAGATGGAAAGATGGGAAGAGAGCGAGAAAGGAAGAAGGAGAGTGAGAAGAAAACGCTTGAGCTTCATTGTCTCAGGGCCTCAGTCACCGTGCAGTCTCTGAAATTGCTCATAGGTTGTGTACATAAAGAGGTGTAACATCAAAAGAGGTTTAATTTGGCACCCGTGTGCCTCGCTGTAAACTGACAGCCGCTTGAGTAATTGGATGCTCATTTAAATATCGGCATTGGCTGACGGAGATTGCACCATTATTTTTGTGTTCCACAAGTGCTACATCAGTCCCCTCCACCTTTCTCATTCTGTGGGTACCCATTCTCTTTCCCTCTCCCCCTACTCATTCAGCAATCAATATTGCCCCTCATACTATGCCCATGTTGAGGGCACATGAATAAACAAATCCAGGTTGTATAAAAGGTCATTTTTAAATGATTCTTTTGAAATGAAAATAAAATCCTGCGGTCGGAGGAAATGGGGGGCCCCTTCAGAGAGACACAGAGCCTTGGCTTTCTGTTGATTCTCATTACGCGCACACACAATCACTCACACACACACACACACACACTAATTTGATGCCCCTAGCCACCTCTCCTTAGCGAAATCAAGGCTTTAACACAAATGTTAATCAAGTATTGGCAAGGGCAGTGGGGCTAATATGCAAAAAGCAGAAGACTCTCCAGAGTATGAAAGGAGGCATATGCTGTGGGTATGGCCATTAGAAGTGCCTGTTATATACAGGAAAGTAGGTAAGAGGGAGTAAGAGGAGAGGGCGGGACAGAAGTCTTCCTTTTATTCAAGACATCCTAGTTCTTAAAAAGGTTTCGTTCCAAAATGTGACATGTTCTTTCTTTAAGATTATAGCAAAGTAACTTGAAATATATCTCTCAGTCTGAGACATAATGTTTCTTCTTCTTTCTTTAGAGCAGTAATTTTGCAAGGGAGGGGTCCCTCTTTTTTTAGCTGATTTGTGCGTCATATTGGAAGAAAACTTTATGTATGTATTAAATGTAAATGACAATCGGCACTGACGACCTTGAGCAACAACAGAAGCCTGAAATAACTCCTAACTTCTTTTACAATATGCTCCTATCAGTCAGCCATCATGTTTAATTGGGTGTGTTATATACAGGCTGACTACTGTGCATCATGGGGTAACATGATTTCTCCTTTCATGGGTGTTCAAAAGAACAACAGAGGTGAAACAGAGAGAGAGATGAGAGAATAAGAACAAAAGTGAGAGCACTGGACTACTAATAGAAAGGTCAGAGCTCTTCATTTAACGGCCAGCGACTCATAAACGTCCTTGCTTCAGTGTTGTCATCGGCCTTTGTTTATTGTGGACTCGTGAAAATGATGGAGTTGAAAAAGGCAGTGAACAGTTGAATTGGATTTATGTATTATAACCTTGTATTGCCCTGTATCTAGTTCATACAACACATGCGCACACACCTTTTTATATGCCTTTATATGGCCATCTTGGGTAGGAGCTTTGTTTGCCATCGTGACCCCAGTCTGGATTCACATTGCTCCATTTTTTATTATTCTTTTCTTCCTCTTGTTTTCTCACTTGCGTTCAGTCATTCTCACGTCGGCTCAGTTGATTAGCTTGGGGCCGCTGCCTTGCCTCAGCTACTTGTCCCCAGCAGAAAGCCGCTCCGTGACCATTTGCAGTCAGTTCAAGTGGTTTAGGTGTGTGCATAGGTGTGTATGTGTACGTGCGCGTGGATGCAGTGTGAATGGCCATGACCAGACACAAAGGATTGAATGAGCACACCTGAATGACACTAATCAACATGGAGTGTAGATGGCATGGTTTGACCTCAGGCGCACACACACACGTGTGGTGTGGCAAGAAAAGGTAAATTATACAGTACATGAATGTCTCTCTTCTTCTTCTTCTCTGGTTCTGTTCTGTCAGGTGTCCGACATTGCTGATGCCATGATCCTGAAGCAGCTGTTTGAGACGCTGTTCAAGACCGGAGTGGTGGTGGTGGCCACCTCCAACAGACCACCTGATGGTACGACGACCAGTGTCTGAGCACATACATATTGTACTTTTTTATGTGTTTTTTTATATGTTGCTTATTAATTATATTGTTGTTACAAAACACACTGTCGAGTAAATAGGTAAGATGGTTTAGTGCAAGTTTGCAGCCATTAGTAACACTATAGTAGTACTCTTTTCTGTCAATGTAAAGCAATAAGTCTGAGGCATATAAATGCTCAGAAACCATTAAGTCAATTTTAAAGGTTTAATATTAAACGTGAAGTTACATATTACCAAGATCCATAATATAGTCTCTTGCTCCACACTCTAAATAACTCAGCTGGCTACAACATCATACATAATAAGCAGTAAAAGTAAAAGAGCATCTTAGTTACAGAAACATTATAACTATTACAACATCAATAGTGGCAACAACAAATATTCAATTCTACTAATACTGCAGGAACATATAATCATTTTACATAGTGATTCAGAATTTTAAATAGTTGCATCACAGCATATATCCATATATCCACCAACTCTACTCTTTTTAGGCTGACTACAGCCACAATTTAACATCACAAGTAACCATTTTATTGCACAAAGCGGCACTTTTACCCAACTGTAATGTTGACGAATCCCTAATAAGAAAGAGAAAACTGAAGAAAACAAAGGACTTATTGGAACAGCTGGAAACTTGTGTATGCTCTGAAGTCAGGCCTATTCACACCTGGAAAATATCTAATATACCCACAGCCAAATTCAGTTATACTGAATGCAAATAAGCGTCTTGCACAAGAGAACTTTACTGATTGAGTTTTTTTATCAAGATTATCTGCGCCAGAAAATTAAACCAACAAAATGTTTCAGGTTCTGCACTAAAGTAAAAATCACCCTTCTAACCCTTAACTCTTCTCCAAAATACCATGTTATTTTCTCCATATATTTATTTTTTTGTCTAACCTTCATCAGGGTGGTATCTGAAGTTGTTTCCAGTTTCTTGATTAACAGTACATCAGTTAATTATGTGACGTATAAATTACAGTAATTTTGGGGAATAGGAAGAGTTTTGCAACATGTTTAATTTTGATGAATGTTTACAGAAGCTCACAATGGTCTGCACCTCGCTGTGAGTGCATGGTCAAAATGAGTAATGACTAACTGCCAAGAATTGTCAGCTTTTACCACTTATTGCAAGGATGCAAGGAAGTCTAGCTTCTATAGAAAGCTCAGCTCAGAAGGACGGAGAAAGAAAACAGTAAAACACTGTCAAAGCGTCAAGCGTTAGACCTGAAGGTCCATTTAACTACTCAGCAAACACTACACCCTCTGCCTGCAGCCAGAAAGACTAGTAATATTCCTGGAACATCAATGTTTGCTTCCCCTCCTTTTGAACCAGCAAATTTCTCACTTACTTTACATACATCTTCATTATTCACTTAATACTTTTATCCAAAAGAGCGTGGCTCCGGCAACAATCAATTGAGCTTCACAAAACTACACCTTTACAGCAATTAACCAGAGGAAAAGGCGAGGAACATTTGATACAGCTCTCGCTGACATGATACAACCTTTTAAACAGGCTTTGATGTTGCATTTAGTGCCAGCGGAGAAAGGTTGGAGAAAGAATGAGCAAGGTGGTGATCAAGGTGGAGATAAATGCATGATGTGCTATCTGACGTCTTTCTCTCTCCGGGAAGATGTTGATGTCTCAAAGTCTTGAGTGGGTACGAAGTGGATGGCAGGATGGCTCTCATAGACAAAGACGTGCGTCTCTGATATTTACTAGCTATTAAGAACAAAGCGCCAAACCATGCAAACTTGATAGAGAGCCTACTTGGTATTAATTACATGGTTAATGGAAAACTGAAAGCCATAAGAGAACAACTGGACATGAAAGGCATACATTTTCCATCTTTATTGATGTGGAGATGCTGGTATCAAAAAGCCCTAGATGTGTTTGGGGGGGAGTTTAGAAATAGGTTTTTGCTAGAACAGCTAAAGTAGCATTTTGTTGTTTTTATACACTGATGGAGTTTAATGAGGTTGAGGAGGGTTAGGGGAATAAATGGTGTCTTTTTAGAGTGGAACACCCTTGGTACACTGGATCACAGTTTACGTCAATGGACTTTTTATGATTAACATAATTAAGTTCAAGTAATACGTTTCCTTCACAGAGGCATCGGTTACATCTACCAAAAGCAATCAACAGTTCAATATCATGGGAAATAGTCTTAGCTGGCTCCTGGTGTGATTTAACACACATTTCAAAGCATACAAAGGATTGACATTGTGGGGAAATACACTTATTCGCTTTCTTGCGGAGAGTTAGGTGAGCAGAACGATACCACTCTCATATCTGAACAGTAAACATGAAGCTACCGCTAACAGCCGGTTAGCTTAGCTTTGCACAATGACTGGAACCGGCCAACTGCTAGCATGGCAAAATTCACCTACAAATACCTCTAAAGTACTTATAAACCCGTTGCATCTCGTTTGTTTAATCTGCACAAAAACCAAAGTGTAAAAACGAGACAGTGTGGTTTTACGGGAGGTTATATGGTTATATTTCCAGCATTTCACTGCTTCCGGCCAAGAAATAGTCTGGAACACAACCCTGTGTAAAACCATGTGTGCATAATTTTACACTTCACATGAGATATAACATGTTAATTAGTGAACTTTAGAGGTGCTGGAAGGCTTTGTAAGCCAGGCTAGCTATTTTCACCTTTTTCCAGTCTTTGTGCTAAGCTAAGCTAAGCTAACTGTCTCCTGTTTCCAGCTTCATGTTTCCTGTACAGACATCAGAGTGGTATCGATCTCATGAAAAAACTATTCCTTTGCTTTAACCTTGGCAATAGTCATGTCTCATACACAGCACAGTCCGTTACAGTATAGGAGTTATCAAGCGAGTGTTATTTGTGTGTCAGGTTCTACTGTAATAAGCTTAAGCCCAAACATCAACAACGACCACTTGTTTGCGTTCGCAGCTGGAGAGAGCTTAAGCCTGGATGTGTGTCTATGCATGTGCGTCTTTGTCCATGTTTGTGTGTGAATCCCTATCTGTTTTATCTGTCTATCACGGATGCTACTTCAGATGTAATTTGTTCCAGCCGAGCTAATTGAAACCTCTATTCAGCGAGCTGCTGTGGACATTGTCCGCGCTGAAAAGGCGACAGTCCTTTCTCTCGCCACCATTGTTTGGGAATGTAATGAATTTTATGTTGCTGCCGCTGCCGGTAGAGAAATCCATTTTTCTCTCCTGGTCCCAGTCCTTTTGTCGTGCCTCCCCACCCATCCTTCAGTTCATCAATAGCCACTTTATCTGCCAATCTGCGGCGGGGGAATGACATTATTAGGAGGCTAAACAGCAGCTCTAATACAGGCCCTCCCCTCCTCTTTCAGATCTGTACAAAAACGGACTTCAGAGGGACACCTTCCTACCTTTCATCGATGTGCTGAAGGTAGAGACAAAGTCATCCCTCTCTCTTGTCTTGTTAATTTATTCATTTGTTTATCACACACACACACACATAAACACACATACACGCACTTGCATGTGCGCCTCTGTCCCTCTGTGTCTGTCTTTTTGCAAGTTGCTCTTTAGTGGTTTGATGTTTTCTGCTTCCTGGATGCCACGCACAGTGTCACAAAGCTGTCTTTGATCATACCAGAGCACGGTGAAAGACTCACAGAGATGGAAAGGAGCGTGAGTGAGTACAGGTAATGTGAATGAGAGATGGGCAGATGAGGGGAGGTGGTGGGGGAGAGGAGCGACGCGGTGGTTAGCATTTCCAGCGAAAAATCTACTTTGCAATTTAAGCAGGTAGCACCATTATCCTGCCTGCATCTCAGATGATCATTGATGTGTTTGGAGTGATCATGATCATAAATAATTGCATAATAATTTGTTGTCATGCATTTTGCAACAGAGGAGGGCAGCATTCTTGCATCTTTTATTGGTATTTAGTCTAAACAGTAAAGGCTAGCAATATCCAACTGCACTGTTTTAGGCCAATATTCTTCACTATTCATAAGAAAAAATGACAGACAACAGAAACAGGTTTAATATTACACATGGGACCACTCATTCTGTCCACATCTCAAACATATAAACACACACACAGTCATGATTAGGTGGATATGAAGTAGAATAACCAATAGGTGATATACTTAAGTACTGTGACTATAAACTGTGTGACTTACATGTATCAGCTGCTTGTAATGGAATAGATGCATAACAATGGTAAATTATCATCTGGCATTGTTTGGTCACCGAGGAGAAGTAAGTCTTCGGTTTCACAACTTCCGTGAGAGTGATTCCCAAGTGTTTTCTAATTAAGCATCATTAGCAGGATAATGGAAGTTACCTTAATGACAAAATCCACTGAAAATTTGAATACGTGGGAATACACAAATTCAGTGGTGTTAGCTGAATACTTTGAGCTATTGAGTAGCCTTACCTCCGAAGTATGCTAAATAAATATGTGTTAAATAGATGTATAATAGATGTATGTACAGATATACAAACATATACACGTTTTTATTTACATACAGACATAAAAGTTCTGAGGAAAGGTCTGCCTGAGTTACTCTCACAGACGATATGATGTAGTTTTTTTGAAATATTATATATTATAGTTAATAGACAAATTTAAATAGGCCTTACTGACTTGACAGAAGAGGGTTAGGGGTAGTTTCAGGGTCATCAGAGCTCCACTGTATCTTCAAACACACACACACACACACACAAATGTAAACGCACTACAACCGGGGAGGCCTTGGAGTCACCCTGCTCCCCACCCACTCTCCCAGCAGCACCCTTGCCCTCTCTAATCCACCCTCATCAAGGTCCTGAATGCCTGTTGTCCCTCTCTGCCCCGCACTACCTCCTCTCTTTCAGTGTACCATGTTCCCCTTTGTGAGGCCATCTGGTTTTCGGGGTCGGAGGTTTTTTGGGGGTGCAAGGAGTTCTCTATAGCGGCCTGTTCTGTAAAGTTAAAGCGTGTTTTAGCGGGGTCACGCTGCTAACTAGCTGACCCTTAATGGATTGAATTAATGCTTGCAGGGACCAGCGTTGCGGGTCCTCCTTCCTGATGCAGCTCGCTCCAGTGTGTGCGTGCCTGAGCGTGTTTCTATAGTGAGTGAGGGAGTGAATCAGGGTGTTAAAAAGTAAAAATAGCCTCTGACCTCTCCTCCCTATCACCTGAGCTGGAGGGGTAGAGGTTAATCCACCACATCTGTCCGCCTGGGTTGACATCTTTATTTAACTATTGACTTCTGATTAGTTGGGACCCCCTTTTTCCTTTGCACCCCCCCCCCCCCCAAAATCATCCAGTTTCCTAATCTTAAAAATAAGAAATCTTTAGATCGAGTACAAACTTTTAAGTAGATCCACTTACCAGATATGGAAAGCATACAACTCCACTGGACCTAAAAGTCTCTGACTGCTTTTCGCTTTTTAGTTTGTTTAGTCATTTGTAATTTCTTGTCCTTTTTAGCGTCTCTGGTGGACTCCATCAGGGAATCTATTCAGTTGTTTAGGCTTCTTTTTCTTTGTAGCCATGGCAAAGCTCAGAGTTCTGTAAAATACAGGGTTTTAAGGGCTTTTTTTTAATGGACACTGCCAGTATTGTAACTAAGACGCTCTTTCTCTCTCACAAGCTGTCCTCCATCTCCACTCCACTTTTCATTGCCCATCCTGTCTCTACCCCTCTATCCCCGCTCTTTATTCTATTACTATCCTGTTCTGCTCGCTGGCTTTACTCACCCAAGGTCAGGCCTCTGTATTTTTGTGGCAGAATAGTGACTTTATTTTCCCATCCGCTTGTTCGATTGCAGTTGCGCACAATGCTGCCGAGGGGGGAAAACATGACAACAACCCTGAGGCAACTTTGAGTATCTCTGGGTTTCCTGCTGTTTTTAACCCTTCTTTTGACCCACTCTCCTTCTCTTTTTTTCTTTTTTTCTTTTTTCTTAATTTGCTATGTGCTGTGCAGTTGGTGATGAGAGAAAAAGAATTATAGAAATAAAAACAGGATGGTAGAGAAAGAAAAACTGAGGAATGAGAGGGGATGTGGTCCTCCAGTGAAGACCTTGGTGAGAAGGACTGCCTGTGAAGAGCCGGCAGCCTGCCAGTTCAAATCAAGTGGATGTTGATGTTTGATGACTGTCATTGTCTTCCAGAGCATTTAATGGCAGGGCAGAGCCACTCACTGTATGCCTCGAGGGCGTACCTCACTTCTTTCATATCAGTATCTCGCTTCTGCAAAACTGAAAAATTAATAAAGGACAAATCGATTTTGCTCCTTTTTGAACACGAGGAATGAATTTTCTGTATTTATCACCTAATTTCTAATTGATCCAGTCACCTTGGCTGGTTATTTCCTGCTGCCTAAATGATGTGTGTGCACGTGTGTCAGATGCGTTTGATCAAGCGCACATGCAAGCGCACAGGTGCATTATACTGTACTGTATGTATTCATTTGTAAAGCAGGCCACCTGCAATCTGAAGGCAACACTTAATTCAGAAACGTCGCTCTGACTTCTAACTTCACTAACATTTACATTTAAAGCCCTTTTTCTATACTTGTTATGCTCTCCACCTCTGTTACACTCTTTTTCAACCCACTCGCCTCTTGATGTTCTGCCCTGTTTTCACTTTTGTTACGTGAAGCTGAAAAGACACATCAAGACTGGCATACCAGAATGAATTACATTAAATGGATAAAATGGCAGAATAAAACAAAAACAAAATAGCATAAGAAATGAAACGATCAGATGTATAGTATAGATCTTGAGGCTGGTTTTTGCTGTAATTTAAAAGTAATACATGTTGAGGCTTGTCCCAAATTCAGTTCGGGTCTGATACCAGGTAATACCAGGGTCATAATCACAACGCCTAATGTACTGTTTTGTGGGTTTATTGCACCATTAATAGGCTTCTTATTACATTTTCATTATCACTGAGTGATTTGCCAAGAATTAGGCATTACTCTTTACTATTCTCTGTTAATTACTTAATTACATGTATGTTAAAACACAAGACAGTTTTTAAGGGTGAATGACAAAATGTTTATTGTGTGAATTCTTTGAAATAACGGGGATAACTGCACGCATTGACACACAGCAGCAGAGGCAGAGAAGCTGAGAGTGCACCCCTGAGAAGAGTGTTCATGATCTAACATGAGACTGATTCTTTTTTTCTTTTCTTTTTTTGGTATTGATCCTGTTGACGCTAGTATTGATGCTCAAAACAGGACTTAGTAGTAGCTTAATAGTAAAGGGAGATTTTACACATTTTTACAGGTGTTGGGGAGCACTACTACATTTGTGAAAAAGGTTGTATAAAGCCTTTTGTGGCTTCAGAGGGAGCTGTGTGAAGTCTGGTAAATTGCCTCAAGTGATGTCATTTGAGTCAGCATTAGTTGGGGCTGAAGACTACAAGTTTGAACATGAAAAATAATCTGAGGGTGTGTCTGTAGCCCGCTCCTCATCTCTGCTTGTGGCTAGCGGCTCAAGGCTACATTAGCTGCTACCAGCAAAACACAGCAGAATCTCCACTGTCGGTGATTGAGTTGCATTGTGGGTAATGTAGGCACCGGGTTTTGACAAGAAGAATAAAAAAAAGACAATATATCTGGTTCTGCTGCAGTGATTTCTATCCTTTTTTTTTTTTTAAACTGCCCATCATGAGTCGGACAGTGTTGTAAGAGTGAAATGCTAAATCAGTGGAGAACTCTCTTAAAGGTCTGGTGAGTTGATATTATACCAGAAGATCACGTATTTTGGTCCTAAACCATTTGGTGATTTAGTAAGTAGTAGCTGTATTTTAAAATCTGTTCTGTTAGAGTCTTGAAGCCAGTGCAGAGCTTTCAGTACTGAAGTGATGTGCTGAGCTGCATGGAGTCCATTTTTTATCTCTGCGTTGCTACCAACATGGGGAGCCTCTGTTGGCCAGGTGCAGGTAGCACAGACTCCACCGAGTTTTGGAGCGGTTCGGTTTTGGGCCTCAACAGAGCTCGAGAGGGGTTGAGGGTGGGGGGTCCAGTGGGGTCCTGGATCACGAAAGGTGGGGCCTCCAGCTCAAAAGATGTTTCCCCAAGAGGAGCAGCCGAGGCAGGGGGAGGTTGTGAGAACGACCTCTCAGAACAAACCATCGCTGGCCCAAGGCGGTCACACTTTAAGGGAATAGATCATTAGGTGTAATTAGGGTGTTCACATTGTCATGTACCCCCCCGACTGCCCAAGAATGAATAAAATCACCAGATACACCCCCCACTCACACTCACACTCACACACACAGCAGCTCCCCAGTTAGTGAAAACACTTTGATGTCAGAAGAGTCGTCCAGAACTTGCCAGCATAAAGGCAGTGTTTTAAGCTCTCTCTCTTTTCTCCCCCGTCTCTCTCTCTCTCTCTCTCTCTCGACCCCTCTATCCCTCCCTCCCTCTATTCTTCTTTCCCTCCACACAAGGCTGTAAGACACACATGGTTGAATGAACGACAACCTTTCCCCTCCTCCCCTCTCCCTCTCTCTCTCCCCCTCTCTCCCCCCTTCGTCTCTTTTTCAGCCTTCCCACCCCGCATTTCTTTGAGGCCTGGTCAATTCTCCGGGCCAAACAAAAAAAGCATCAAATGTTTTCTGCTGCTGGGTAATGAGGGAGTGGACCTCATCAGGGCCCAATAGTCAGCTATCCTTGGCTTTTGTTGCAGCTCAATGGCACCGCGCTCTTTGAAAAACTCAAAAGCAACTTTTTGAGGAGTAAAGGATAGAGAAAGATATGGCGTAGAGGGAACGGGCGCAGAGGGGAGCAGAGGCAGCCACCAAAAAAAAAAAAAAACCACTCTGTTTTTATGCTAAACGGCGGTCCAGAGAGAGCAGTGGACAGCTTGGACAATGACATGATTGGAGCTACATGTGACCCTGATTCTCATGTCTGTCATCTCTCCCTCCCATCTGAGTTTGTGAATGCGTCCGTGCAAGTAGTGAAACTCTTAATTTGCAGTGCCGTTGCTTCCATGCTGCTTTTCTGTCAGTCACCTGCACATAGCAGACTAGCTTTTACGCCACTTGTACAAAAAGCTGAAATGAAACTAGGCTGCAGCTAATGATTATTTTCCATATCAGTTTAATCTGTCAATTATTTTTTTGATTACTGTAAGAGTTAAGTCTTTAAAATGTCAGAAAGTAATGAAAAATGCTGCTCACAATTTCCCAGAGCCCAATGTGACATCTTCAGATTGCTTTTTTTGTCCAATCAACAGTTCAAAACCTAAATATATTCAATTTACAATCATATAAAAAAATAGAAAAGCAGCACATTCTCACATATGAGAGGCTGAAAACCAGTGACTTAGCCAGTTTCCACCCCACGTCTCCATGGGCCCAGGATCCATTTCATTGTTTGGCATTTTTACTTAATAAATGACAATTAGAACATTTATTGAAATCAGTGTTAATCGACTCGTCAATTAATCCTCTAACTGTTTCAAATGAAGTCACAAAGTTAAAAATACACTCCGACTGTTGGACTTCAGGTCAACTTTATTATTATTTCTTTTGAGCTGTTAGTGAGATAGAAAAATCTTTTTAGAACGACAAAAGTGAACTCGGGTGCAAAGGAAGGACAGAGTATTTCTTCATCACGTATTGAAGAAATTGGAATGGGAAATTTCAGCATTGTAATATAAAAAGAAATCCCTTATGCAAAGTCACTTTTCCCCAGTATTTGGGTATTAGTCGGCAGCAAGACCCCAAAGTTTACTCTGATTTACCTAATCAATATACTTCATGAAGAGTATGCCAGATATTTTGTCCATTACATACATGTAATTTAGTGTAAGTGTAGACTTCAGGTATTGTAGAATAAACAGCGTGACACAGAGAACTAATAGAGTGACTTTTACACCAGGCTGGAACTAAAGATTATCTTCATTATTGCTTAATCTGTTCCTTAATTTCTTGATTAATTGATTAGATGTTTAGCTTATAAAATGTCTGAAAATACAGAAAAAAATCAGTGCAAAACTCAAAAGTTTTATCAATTTACAAGGATATAGAACAGGGAAACGCAGCAAATTCTCAGCGAATGTTTGTCACTTTTGCTCAGAACAACTGTCCGAAGTGTCGATCAACTAATAGATTGATCGCTTCATCAGTACACGTGACAAAAACAGTGCAGCTGGTAGATGTTTATTAGAGTGTATATATCGGATTGTTGTTGTGCAGCAGTACAGCAATATGTACAGAAAAAGCTAAAGGGTTGGATTGGAGTCTGTGAAAGGAGCGTGGTGGTGGTGATGGTGGTGGAGGGAGGGGGGACAAGACCACAATGTGTAGGCGGATGAAATCTTGGAGGAGTGAGAACTTGACAATCCTCTCAAGATGGATAATCAAGTAATGACCCGCAAGGCCTCAGCCTCATCTGATTATAAATAACCAATGGAATCATCATCACTGATTGTGTTTCCATTCCTCCTTCTTTCCCCTCTCTTATTTACCTCGCTTCTCCGTCAAGAAACGCATCAGCCGTCTTTGCCGTAGGTAGAGACGGTTCATAAAGCGAGGGAGTAGAAGATGGCAGGAGAAAAGACAAACTGAGATTCTAATGATGTGGCGGCGATAGTGACAAGTTTTTTTTCTTCTTTTTTTTTCCCATTTTGGAGGGACTATTTACCCGTTGGTGGGGTCACAGTAGG